>JAVQJL010077727.1:0-28670 GCA_036024295.1 Nannoperca obscura
GATAGACAGTTGCGATAGCCAATCAGATCACGAGTTGTTGTCAGTAGGTCTTCTAGAAGGCCTCACGTGGAACGTTGTACGCGTCCTGTGATTGGTCCAATCACACGCTGGCGCAGCTGTGTGGTTGTACTCAAAGTGTTTCATTGTGCCGCTGGCTGTCGCCAAGATGTGGCTGTCTTGTTGGTGTCTTTCTGATATTAAACTGCGATTTTGCAATTTAGTGTACAATCTTGTTAAAGCTTGCCTGTATTCTGTGTGAACTTATTAAAACGTTTTGGACAGATCATTTTAAATACCCTTTTATTTTTTAGTTTTGACAGTACCACGTAGAGATATGTTTTAATTGCTGATGCGAGTTTATTGATTTTTAAATGCACTGCAAAATAGCCCGTTTTGTACACAATTGAGGTGATGCAATGCCCAGTAGTGTGTTTCTGTATACTATTTCTCCAGCCGTGGTCACGTGGTGTCATAAATGATGGTATTATGAGAAGTATTTATTGAAGTCGGACTAAGTAGGACATCATTCAAGGCCTAGGTGTGAAATGCACGGCCCGCCACTGAATCCTGGTTATCACTTCACCAAATGGAAACATACCTTTGCATCCATACAGGGAGCCAGGAACACACCAACGGAGACAAGCTAAAGCCATTGAGGAGGAGAAGCAACCTCTCCCACTCCAGGTTTAATAACATGAGTTGATTATTAATAGAGTGACTTATGTGTTGCAGTGAAGATACGTAAAGAACACTCATGTAAAAAGATGATGTATTCCAAACAAACTAGCTGTGTTACTCAAATCATAATAAATATATATAGAAATAAACATTAGAGACGACATCACCGTATAACCATTAGAAGTATTGTGAACAGTGGCAGACACTAATCAATTCTTTCAAAGCTTTTAATAAGTTAATTTCAAGCGGTTGGATAATATCTGGAGACTGGATTCCAGCCGGATGGCAGCCGAAAAGCATCCGGCTCGGAGCAGCGGTTCTGAGAGGCTGGTACTGTAAGCTCCTGCTTCGGAGATCAACGCTCATGAATACAATTTGTCATACTTTCAAGTGTACTGTTTCCAAAATAGTAACAAACTGGACCTTGTTTCAAATGCAGGTTGTTGGGGGTTTTTTTGCAGGTGGCTGATGGATTAAGCGACAAAGAATTACTTTGTACTGTTGCAACATGAAAAGAACTGAATAGATGTCAAGCATTTAGGTGACGCACAAAATAAATGGCAATTAACAGTTGAACGTAAAGGGATAAAATAAACCACGCAAGTTATTTAGATGGTATAACAACAATATATACAGTATTAATCAATTATGTCATTCTTTCCTTGATTTGAATTATTCCTTATTATTTCTTAAAGTTATAGTTAATAAATATCTGTAGATCTCTTGCTGCTGCAGAGTGGGACAATACACAAACATGTTCTGGATTTCAGCTTTAATGAGATAAATGAATAATTGTGACTGCAAATCAGTTTCACTATGTGTCAGAAAAGTGTTATATAAATAAAGTTTAGACTTTATATAATTGAATGCCAGACATTGGCTCTTTTTCACACATAAACACATGATTCATACTAAGTATAACAACTGCCAGAATGGATGTATACTAGATTAGCAAGAACTTCTGAGTATGCAACAAGATCTTACTGGACATCCTCAACTACACCAAAACATATTGAGTCTCTTCAGATTCTTCAATGGCGGTAAAATAATAACGTATAACAGAGTGTGAATGTGAAACAGAAGCTACTCAGGACCCAGGACAGTTAAGGTACAGTTAAGAGGAAAAACACGGGACCTCACATACAATAAATGATGTACTGTAGAAAAATAAATGTAATATTTTTTAACTTTTGATTTGCCTTAAAATTATACAGGAAAATATAACTTTAGTGGAAAGGGTAATGTTGATTTACATTTGTGATTCACAATATTATTTGAACAGTAGCTGGGACCGGTCATGTGATGCAGTTAAGACGTTTTGCTTATGTACTTCAGTGTGAACTGTCTGCTGGTAATGGCATCATTAATTGTTAAATTAGTACGCAAGTACGTAAGTAATCGATTTCGACCATACTCGTGGACATTCTCTGCATCAGCGTCACTATTTCAGCAGTATTGGGAACACATTTACTTGCTGAAATATTACAACATGTGGCACAGTAAATGAAGACACAGCACTGCCAATAAAGAGGGTAAAGGACTGTAAGTGACAACTTTTCTGTCACTGAAATGTAAATAGTAATGCCTTACTTTATTCCATTCCAGGGAAGTGACAACAGCACGGTTGCCCCCTAGAGTTTATGGCTTTAGGAAAGAGCCATTATCCTGTAAGAATAAATTATGGTTTGAATATTGAATGAGTGACCTTTTCTCCCTCTTTCCCTAATGTGTCACACTCACTCCCCTGTGTGTTTCCGTCCAGGCACAACGTGGACATCTGTGATCTGCGAGAAGCATACCCTTTTGTTTTTGGTGCTCATTCCCTTCACAATGATGTCTTTTAATACAGACTGACCTCTGAGATTGTTCGAGCCCAGAGCAACTACTAAATGCAAGTTTTGGAGTTTCTGCCTTAAGCTGCACACTCCAGGGGAAGGCTGTGGGACTGTGCTGTGTTTCATTATGAATGACAGGCTGACTGTTTCACATTTTTTTACGATGCTGCAGCATTTAGATACAAGCTACAATTAAAGATCTGTGAGGGTCAGAGTTCAATATTTTGTAAATGATAGCCTGGGCCTCTGGATTGCACAAGAATAGCACTCTAGTCTGTTATTTGTTCAATGTAGTTTGACTTGGAATCTGTGTGTCTGCAGCTCAGCAAACAGTCCAACACTGAAGGCCTATGTGTTCAGACCGATATTCACACATTCAACACACACACACAGGCAGCCAGCAGAGTAGTTCATTTCACTGGTTCCCCACAGGTGTGTGACGCACGCACACACACACACACACACACACACACACACACACACACACACCCTACCTGCAGGTAATGCCAGAGGTGGCCAGCATTCATCTTATTTGTATCTCATCGGCTGAATTACAATAACCACAGAGAAGCAGACGCATGGCAGGGAAACAAATGGGGAGAACCACCGAACCATTTGGTCAGATTTAATAAGGTGGGTGCGGAGGAGGGCAGCTTTTGTTCCTGGCAGCCGGAGCTAAAATATATTAGTTTGATAAATAATTTCTCATTGTCCTCTGTAGAAAACACAGACTTTAAGGCTTCTCTTTTAAAAGTTTTAACAAAACACATTTATTAGAAAGTGCGAGGTGTCAGGCACCAGCTGGGTCTACTGGGACATTTCAGATTTTTACTGTATGTTTGAATGTGTAAGATGGTCGATGAACAAGAAATAACGACCGCACTAATCCCTGCCCACTGTGTGTACGCCTCTTAGAAAATGTGCCAGAGAAGAAGCCACGTTAGCCTTTATAATTACATGCTATTGTAAACACCCTTATGTATTAAGATCTTTAATCTACTGCACACACATTAACAATGTTGCTAAGTCCCAAGCCATGGCTTTCATGTTAGCATGCACTAACAGACCATGATGTTAGGATTGAAGCTAACTCTGGAAATAGCTCCTTGTTACTGAGGGGGCTTGCTTTGATCCTCCTGTGTGCATTAGCCACGGCTCTATCTGGTTCAGGCTGTAGGCTTGGTTATCTCTTCACTTCATAATGGCATCTCCCCACACTTCTGACACATGTGGAGTGCTACTGTACAGCTAAATATCACTTCTTACTGTGCACTGTGAGGGAGAAAGTTGAGTTGATTCAAGTTCTGTAACTGTTGTCAACCAGCCATGAAATACTGAAATACTGACGCATCCAGTAATGAAGAAAAATCATGTCCTTAGTAAATCAATATGGAATGTGTTTTGTCCAACTTGTTATGCCAGAGTGGTCACAGTGGGAGGATAGTTATGAATTTGGTTTGGAGTGAAGTGTTTGGCAGAAACTACAGTAAAAAAAACCAATCAATACAATGAAAAGACAGGAGGGATGGAAAACACTTTCTGTGTGTGTTTGTGTGTATCAGTGAGACAATGTCAGAGAAAGTTGCACTTTAAAAAAGCTTTTGATTGCATTACACAGTTTTTTCTGGGCAGATGGAGTTTGGCCAGTCATCATGGAGCTGTAGACGTTGTACATGCTCAGAGTTTCTGAGCATTTTCAGGACTTGTTGTCCATGAAGAGAATATAAAAAAAAGTTGATCTTTGATCTGATGAAAAAGATGCAGCTACGTGATACCGACGTAAACATCAGAACAGATACAAAATGGACTTTGTGGTGAGAATGAACTTTTAATCACAACTTTGGAGCCAACGTGAATGAAGGGTCCTTAAAGGGCTCAGAAAAATGTAAATTTGACCATTTACAATTTCTTGGCAACTGAGAAAATTATATCTGCTGATAAAGATCATGCAATACAATCGAAAGCTCCAGAACAGCTACGGAAAGGACCTTGTGGGGAATTTTGTTTCTTCAACTACATGCAATGTAATTTCCAGTGGGAGTCACCACATACAAGTATGTAGATTTAAGCTCAAATGAACCATTGTTACCATGACAACATAGCGAGTTAAATAAATATGGGCAGATAAACTTATGCGCAAAATATATAGAGTAATGCTATCATCTTTCATCAACCTCTTCACACACACACACACACACACACACACACACATATCATGCTATGACACCCCACCATATGGTGAAGTGGTGGTGGAGCCTGAGGGAGGGAGCAGAACAGCCTAAGACTGAGGAGTACGGGGAGTATTTAATGTCTGTCTGTAGGCTGTGACATTAACAACCAACGGTGATTTAACTTCCTAATTCATCCACCTCCTTTATTTATGAGCCAGAAAGGCTTTTTAGCAAGCGCTGATGGATCTCTCTCGCTCTGTATTCTCCACCCCAGAGGATTTGGTAGCAACATAAAAAACTGAGATGTAGGTGGGTGAAAAGTGGGAAAAAAAATAATGTTGCAGAGGCATGACAGGGTCGTGGTTGGTTGCTAAGCCACAATACATTTCATTTTAAAGAAGCACTCTGTTTGTCCCTTGTTCTCAGTCGTCGGTCAAGTCATTCTCTTGCTGTGTCAATTCTCCAGCATCCTTTTTCTCATCATGAAGTGTCTTTCTTATCTCAAAGTTATACTCTACTCAAGTAATCTGTGTCTCTACGAGGCTTTTTCTAGGCCTGTATATACCTCTCCCAAACACTCACACACAAACACACAGTCTGAGTGTCTCTTGTCTCTTCCCCAGTGTCGCTTTACTCCCCGACATTTGGCCTGAAGGCTGCTGTGATCTTCACTTCAGACACTTTGCTCGTCATATTGCCTGGAGAGCAGAAGTGTCAAGATCCAACAGATGCAGAAACCCCCCCCCACACACACAGTGGCGTATGAACACAGTTATTCATCTACTTCATCTTGATTGTTTACGCTGTGTTTACCTACTCTATAACAGCTAGTTTGGTACCATTTAGATACCACAGATTCAAGGCTCCATGGATTCAGTCTTATTTTGGTCTGTACCTACTCTTTGAGGCGGTCGTACCAAGAAACAGTTCCCTGATCACAAACAAGTAGTAACTTAAAACCAAGCCACACTTTCACCTAACACTATCCAAGGCGTATTTGTGTCTAAACTTATCCAAACTCAGATCAGATCACAACACACTTTTTTTCATAAATTCCTGATAATTCACAAATAATTTCCACTCAGTTTCCTGTTAAAAGTATATAATTATATGGAAAATAGAGAATGATAAATTGGTTCATTCCCAATTGATTCCAAAATCTAAGATAGCATTTCTTTGAGACTTTTGGTCAGTGTATTGCAGGTCAGCTGAATATGTGTGTGTGCAGTTTGTGTACAGACAGACGTACAATTCAGCATACATGAAGAACAAAGTTTCCAATAAGACATCAGTTATTACTTATTACTTGGTAAAATGTCATTTTTCCTTTATTATAAATGATGCAGTTATTTCCAAAGATTATCATACATGCAGGTGTCGTCCTGGAGGACAATAGCAAAAACATATTGTGTTGTTTAATTTGGAGAACTTGATTTCCAGTCCATCTCTTATTCCTTTCACGTCTATTAATATTTAACAGCGATGGGATCATTTCCACTGACATGACAAGCAAACAACACCCCTGGCAGTTGCGGCAGTATGTGTGTTTGAGTGTATGTGTAGTAGTTTTCAGTCTCAACAGGTTTCACATCCCTGATTACTTGATGATGTGTTATTTGTTTTGTTATGGTAAGACTGTAGGATAAAACACACACACACACACACACACACACACTGTAAGCATTGTTCTTCTTCAAGCAGGAAGTCATCTTGAGGTCACTGGCAGAGTGAGTGTCTTTTTATGATATGACCAACAAGCAGTGGAATCAGAGTGGTAAACAATAGAGTAGAAAACCCCCAGGAGTGAGCTACAAACCCATGGCATATTAAACTTAAATGAGATTTAATGGGATTCTCGCTCCATTTAATACATTGTAAGGACCTTAAGCACTTACTATTGTTTTTCTGACTCACTATTCAAAGTTAGACTGTTCTCAAATTGCTTTCAGTTTTTGGACCTATTCCCTGATTAGTAAAAAATATCTCTAATATTGCCTGTAGTTGAGCAGAAACTTCAGATTTGACACTACTCAAGCTAGAGCCAAGCCAGTCTGGAGTTACAAATCTGTGCAGGTTCCTAATAATGAACAATAATACCGATAAATTCATGTAAAAGCTATATTAAGCTGTGTTTAATCCCTTAAATGCCTTTGTGGCTAAGATTCAGCACAAACAGGAGGACATGATCTATTTTTTATGTTAAGCAATTTGATGTTAAACGAGCCTTGGACAAAACTTGTCCCAGCTCTTATGACATGTGCGGGACATCGTTGCTGTCTAGTCTATTTTGTAGATAAAAAGCAAGAGAGTGTTATGTTGCATTTTATGCTTGGTCAGACATACCAAGCGGCAAAACTGAAAGTGAGGCCTTCTGCATGCCTCAGGGTTGAGTACGTTTCTCCAGGCAGATCGCACAAAATCCGATACTTACTTCAGTTTACTTTGGTTAGTTCAGTTTTATAAACATACTATAACCTTTTTGCAGCTACTGGCAACAAACATACCGTATCACCCTGTATCCGGAATTGGTTCCAAGTCTTTATTTCAGTTGGTCATTATATCCAGAAACTGCAGCTCAACGCTGACTCTTGGTGCACGTAATCCAGATCTCTCTTTGAGCCCTCCCACTGTTTATACAATTTCTGTCTGTGTTGTGTGTCGTCTAGTTGGGTCTCTGTGCCAGTTTGACTCTCCTGTGCTCCTCTGGACTGCCTGTGATATTAGGGCACTGCCTGTTATCTGCAATCCCCCCTTTACTCCCTTCACCAGAAAATGCATTACAAAGATACACAACTACAAAATCATTCTGTGCATACAAGAGCCCAAAATGAAATTACAAGTTACAATTACTAACTGTGGCTATCTGCTACCAGCTACTCTTTACTCATATTTTTTTTGCATAAGCTTAGAAGAGTTATGGGAAATGTTTCAAATATTAATTAAAATATTACTATTAGAGACAGTTATTTGAGCCATGCTGAGTTTTAGTTTGAGCAGCTGTTGCTTTCTAACAGAATTTCCTTAAAAGAACTGCTCCATTTATAAGTCTTTATTCAAGTTTAACTTGAAATGTTATTGTGGACATATGTTAAATTGTATTCTCACCTTTAGACAAATTATATTGTTTTCATGCTCAGCTGTCTTGCTCAACTGATGCTTCAAGCTCAACTGACTAAAGCCTAGCTACCTTACGCTATCAGTTACTTGAAAGTAATACATTGGTCATGAAATTATAGTAAACTATGGGACCTGTAAAATAATGGTTACAGTTTATTGTACCCAAAACAAATGTAATTTGCTGAGCTCATAATGCAATGTACCTTAAACAAAACACAAATAACTGTTGTATTCATACATAAAAGCACAACACAATTATGAAAAAGTAAGATCCGACCATCTGGAAATAGTTGGAAATGAAGCAGAGCAAAGTAGTTTATACCAGCATGTACAGTTAACATCAACACATACCAATATAGAACCTAGTGGAGAAGTCTTCACTACTTGTGCA
Organism: Nannoperca obscura; assembly: GCA_036024295.1. Classification (NCBI taxonomy): domain Eukaryota; kingdom Metazoa; phylum Chordata; class Actinopteri; order Centrarchiformes; family Percichthyidae; genus Nannoperca; species Nannoperca obscura. The sequence continues at coordinate 8,193 of JAVQJL010077727.1, forward strand.
CTAGGATCCATGAATAAATGTTTAATTTTCATTTATTTGAAATTCAAACAGATTAAACAGATTGTGAGACTTAATGTTTGGAAAAGCAAAACCTCACCTTTAATCCTCTAACTGAGACTCAAATCTATTTGATATGCTGTTGCACACACTAAGTCCCCAAGCCCCAATCTGCAATCAGTGTTTAAAAGGACAAGGCCCTGGTGACTGAGACAATATTATCTCCAAACCTTTAAGACCTGATCTGATATCAGCCTCTGGCAGAAAAGCAACACCTCTTATCCCATCATACATTATGTAAATCCTTGCTTGCTGATCCAGGGTCAGCTGAGGGGAGCAGTGGCAGACACGTGAAGCCCTGCAGGATCTGATGTGAGTTCAGCAGATGTCTGGTTAAACCACCCACAGGGCAAGCAAGGCTGTCTGTAAGATACGACCAGACTGACCTCAGAGCTCTCTGTCACCTTATCTCTCTCCACAAGGACACACACACACACACACACAACCTTTTTCCATCTCCATGTATTTTTCTGCTTTCAGTGGGAGCTACTCCTTTTACACTTTATATTTAGATGAGCTTCTCATCCAGCTTTCTTACCAAGAAGGAGGGTTGGAATATAAAAGATAGGATATAAGTGAGATAAGAGAGGTTGACACACAGTAGTGGTTCTTGAAATGGCAAGATTTTTGTACACGGCACAATACAACTCAGCTGTGTTGAACCGGATTAGGAACACCATTCTATCATTGTGTAGCCAGGAGAGAGAAAAGGTAAGGCTGAGTACAAAACGAAATTGCCAGTGGAAGCAAAGAACAAAGCGTTCAGGCCTGGACCCAAGCCAAGACGTATGGGGGGCCTTGATAGCTTGTACGTAGCAACAGGGTTTGAAATTGAATTTCAACAGGCAGTCACCTAGTGGAGGGGGTTCGGGAGGGGAAAACATTAAAGAGTTTTGACAGGTTGAGGACAAAGGGTGCTGCAGCATTGTAGGTGAGTTACAGAAGCTAGAGATAAGATTGTGGGGGTCCGGCTAATAGGATGTCCAGATGGGAGATGACCGGCTCATTTCAGTGAGAACAGTGTGCTGACAACGTAGGGTCGCCCAGCAAAACAAAAAACCTGGAACCTGGCACAACTTTTACAGCAACAGGACTGTATATGGGAGTGCACTGCGTCGGCCAATCAAATACATGCAAGCGCACATCCCTCGTATAAATTCCTGGATCTACTGTATTACTCAAACCTGATTCTCACCAGTGCCTGAAGAAACTTCCAAGACCAACCCAGCCTCGTTTGGATGCAGTGCCATTTCCAGAATGCAAATCTTGCGAAAGGAGCTGGTAAAAGAACCTATAAGAGGAATCAGGTATTTCATAAACGCTTTTCTCAACATCCTCTAACCTCTTTTCACTCTCATTTACTGCAGCCAGCAAAGATGACGGAGCGACTAATGTTGCATTTGTGAAGTTTGTTCATGTCACTGTTTTTGTATGCAGTAAAAAAGTGTGCAACTGACCTGGTAGTGAAAATTTGAATTTATCATTTACTGACAGCACTGCCATTATCAACCAGGCATGCAACCCAACCTCATGTACATTTTTCAACAGCAGACAGCGGGGAGACTAGACAGAAACATTTTAGTATTTCAACAGCAACATCTGAATATAAAACGCCAAAATATAAAATGTTCCTCCAAAAGAATAATCGCAATAATGAATAAACATTATTTTATCAGCCTAATTCAAATAAGCCTTAACTCAGGAGATGGAGAAGAGAAACAAATGCTAGTATTTACTGCAGGACAAAAAAAAAGGATGGATAAGGAGCCTGAAGTCACTAGAGAACAATTAGGGAGAGAATGTGAAAGTAATAACTAAACCTAATTAATAAAATATGAATGTTTGACAACTGCTGACAGATGATTCCCACAGGCTTTAATTGTGTCTGTGTATATATCATATCACTGTAGTATGTTTATACACTCCCTCCATTGTACATCGTGTCATTTTTGCCTGATGAACTCAATATGTCACAAGCTGTATAAAGCTCCGCAAGAACATGTGAGCAGAGAGAAAGGAGAGTTTGTGGAGGAAAGCCAGTGATGAGGAAAAGGAAAGCATGTAAGTGAAAGGCTGAAAATGAGTAATGAAGCTGGAAACAGAGAATTAATCATGAGAGAAAAAGAGAGTTGGAGTCAGGAATAGAAAATAAAGGAGAACAAAAAAACAGGGACTATAATGAGGGGGAAAAACAAATGAGTGAGGCCACGGGCTTAATTCAGTGTCCTCTGTCTGCAACAATGCAAACTAAACACATAAGCTCTTGTAACTAAGGTTCTGTCTGTTTAATAAATTACCCGCCCTGAAAAGAATACTCTACAATGCCAACAACCCTATTCACATTAACAAAACACTGATGGGGAAGAAAAGTAATTAAACCGCCTACACAAACAAGAGAGAGACAGATTATTTCTTTAAAACAAACAGGAGAGTGTTGAGGAACAGGTCCCCTTTTAAACAGAGGTGGTGTTGTTTAAAATGCTTTACCGCCTGGCCTAAATCCCCTCACAGACAACTGAGTCAAGAATAAAAACCAACAACACAATTCTGACAAGATAATAAAAGAATTAGATTAATGAGATAGGCCGTGTGCTCAGGAGAATAACGCAATCTATAGCGCAGTATTGTTCAGTAAGTATGAAAGACAATTCAATCACGGGGGTGTTGCATAGCAATCGAGCAATCACCCCCATTAAGGTGTTGGAGTGTGTTTAAAGAGGTCAAGAGAAGTTGGAGGAGCCATTATGTACTTGCAATTAACATAAAGCACCTTTTACTGTTGCCATAGCAAGCAGCTGTTGCACATTAGCAACTGAGCAGACACCCAACCCAAACACCCACACATGCATGCATTTGATATTTATGCGTTCGCTCCGCTCTCTTAGCGTGAGTGTACAACAATCAGTTAGATCAGCGACAAGCGGTCTAACCAATCAGGGAATTATTAGAAAGTATAAGTGGTGAGTTTACACATCAGCTCTCTTGTAAACAGAAACAGGATCTCATGTCCTACTTCCCTCCAGTAGATGTGAAATGTAAATGACGGTAAAAGATTTTATTCCTTTTTCCAACAATATCGGTCATGGCAATACGCAGCCCTGTCTTCTAGAAATTACGTTTATAGTTCAAAATGTATTTCAATTTAAGGTGCTTTACAAGCAATTCACAAAACACAGGATGTAAAAATGGACTTAGAGACTAAGAGTGGATATTGTTTTGCAAGATTTGGCCCAAAAGCAAATGAAATATGTTGTCAGGATTTTACTGATACATTCAGTATCACCATTTTTGCAACTTGCAAGATATGTTCATTAACAAAATGTTTTATTATGTTAATAGAAAACTTAATTCAGCCAGCATTAAGTTCCCTTCAAACTTATTTTCTGTTGAAAATTAGTTGTATATAACTGTCCTACAATTAACAAAGTATGATGACATTTTTTATGGATATGTTCAGCACTTGGTTACGGTTGGGGGTGGTGGTTTTGTTTTAATATATAAGCAGGAGACTAGTAGTGTCTTCCTTTACAATTGGTAAACAAAACCACAAGCTTTCCCTAGCCGTAATAAAACTGCTTTTGTTGCCTATAAAGCCAAATGCACGCGGGACTCCTGTGCTTTGTCCGCCCATCATCGCCCTGAGTGGCTTACTAAAAGGTACTACATCCTTCTGAAAACCACTGCATCTCTCTAACCCCATTTGTTTGTGTCCCATAAGCACAGCTGTGTGCCTCTCTTTCTATTCTCTCTCTGTCTCTCTTTTCACTTAGGATTCTCTGTGCTGAACCATCAGCCGTCCTGGGACTTCTCTCTCTCTCTCTCTCTCCCCCCTGACTGTCAGCCTCATTCCAGATGTTTTGGATCTGGATCTTTGTCCTCCAGGAGATTCAGCCTCTCCTCTCTTTCTCCCTGTGTGTGTGTGTGTGTGTCTGTTCCTTTCTTCTGTCAGTGTGAATGGTGTGTTCTGCCTCTTGTGTGTCTGTGCAGTCTGTCCTCTCCCAGAAGAGGTCGAGGGAATCAGGTCCTAACTTTTTGGCGACACCTAAAGTGGCTCAACATCTTCCTGGATCCATATTCTGCATACAGTATATGTTAATATCTATTTATAAATGTGTCATCCTAATACTGTTATTTCTTTATGTTGGTCTATTCATCTGTCAGTACCCGTCAGGGATCCCTCCTCTGCTGCTCTTCCTGAGAGCATCTTCCTGATTTGTAATATTGGGCTTTATAAACAAAACTGACTTGACTACTGCCTTCACTAGAATTTCTTTTTGCCGCTAACATAATCCAGGCAGATATTTCATTTTTTATCAAAATGTAAAATCTATTTCTAAGAGACAGGGTTACAGATGCAAGCCATCTAACTCTCTACACCAAGGGTGTCAAACTCATTTTCATCCTGGGCCACATCAGCATTATGGTTGCCCTCAAAGGACCGGTTGTAAGTGTAAGACAATGTAAATGTATCTTCTTGTTATCATATTGTTTTAGTAATCTAGTAAAAAACTAGCTCTGAAAGCAGACGACTATGAAAAATAATGGGAAGCAGAGTTCAAAGTAGTGTTCAAGGGTTCAATGTATTAAAGAAATGTAATTCAGAAAGTAGCTCATGTAACAAAGTGAAAATATAATAACAATATGGTTTGTTTCAGGGTTGGTCGACTTATTATAGCCCACAATTAAATTTTACAAATGGTTATTTTCATGTGTGCATAACAGTACTGGTCAGGTTTTGGGTCAGGTTCCGCAGACATGATGTGGATGAAGTGAGGTGAGAGAGTGATGCTGCCTGGACACACTAAGCACATCTCTCACACACATTCTGTTGAGAACGCAGGCTGCCTTTTAATTCTTGGACTTTTTGTTGCTTTTCTTGGTGGCTAAGGTTAATATACTTTGCTCCGTTGTTTGGTGTCAAAGTGCCGCCATGAATTGTACTGTGCTCTACACTATAAATGAATAAAAACTGTATATTATGCAGATTTGTTGCATTGTCATTGATCATTAGTGCTACACAGTTTTCTTCTTTATATGGCTGGGTCTGATCAAGACAAGGCAAGTTGATTTATATAGTACATTTTATACACAGGGTCATTCATAAGGACGGATTATGTAAGACATTGAGACCAAATGTCAAATTAGCAATCTTGAGAGGATATAAACAGAAGAGAAAGCTTAAAGAGTAACAAGCAGAGGATCCATTCAGTCTCCCTGATTTATAGATTATATATATGTCTTGTGCAAGTTGTGTGCGCCCTCAATTCCAAGAAAACAGAGCTCGACGACGTTTTATACCAAAAAAAAACAAACCACATGGGAGTCAGTCAATTCTGTCACCATGTTTTGTTCTGCCCTTCTCTTTCACTCTTTCACTCTGTCTGTGTTCAGGAGAGCAAATACAACAGAAAAGGAAAAAGGCACTAACAGAATGATGGACAGAGAGCCACAGAAACAGAGGTAAGGAGAAAGATACAGTGACCTTCACGTCAAGCTTGACTAAGCAGAAACTTTTCACAAAACGGACAAAGAGAAACAGACAAAACTTACTCTTTCTCTCTCTCTCTCACACACACACACAAACACAAATCTCAACTCTTACACTGTGCAAACCAAATTTGCTGATCAAATTATCCCCTTAGGTGATTATTTCACTCTTTTCTCTCTTTCTTCTCATTGTATCTCCATCTCTGCTTCTCTCCATCTCATTTTATTCCCCTCTGACTGAGTTAGACTTAATTAACCTTTATGAAAGTGGAAAGCGCAATATTATCACAATATTAGAATCAGATTTGGTGAAAGTTCGGACTAAAATGTTCCTAAAGTAAGTACATTATCAGTTAAACAAGTGAAATCCAATTACTTTAGAAACCCATTGGAATATCTCAAGCTTTTAGGAGTTATTCCAACTTTTGCACAAATGTAGACAAATGGTGAGGAGGACATTTGTAGACACAAAATGTCTGTTCACATACCCAGCAGTGACAGTCTAAAGGTCTAAATGTAGTATAACCCAGCGGTTTTAATAAATAAATAGGAAATGTAATCAATAACTGGATCAATAGGGGCAAAATATGATCACAGCAAGAATGTAATAAGGGAGATGAAAAGCTATTATCACTCACACAGTAAATTCATGAATTTAAGGTTCCTGGAATAATTATAGACATTCAGTGGGTTCTTAAACAGTCCAGTGTGGATCAGTTTATCACAAAGTGTTTTTCGAACAGTATAAAACACATTTCATGATGTTAATCAGAATTCTAAGAGGCTTCACAAAATTGCCAGGCTGTACACACACTGTAGGTTCAAAAGTTCCCCAACAGATGGCCTCTCGCTCAAACACTGTGTTGCCTTTCTGACTATAACAGAACAGTCTCGCTAATAAACAGCACAAGATGAATGATGTATTATATCCTTGGTTTTTCTGATAGACTGTAACAGAAATAAGAAGCCTGCTACCCAACCGTGTTTTCAGCTACAGCTGTGCAGCACATTGTGACAACATCCTCACTACACACCCTTCTCCCAACAATGGGGTTTGGCAGGATCCTGCAGTGAATTTCAATACACTTATCAAAGGACAACAACAGTGGATTAATAACTCAACTGCGCTTACTTTAAATAATTGCTGAGGGCAGAGGAGAACAGTTGGAGGAAAAACAGGCAAAAGGTCGCTGATAACAGCATACGTGCTGCGCATCAGATCTGATGAAGGTGCTGAGCTTCTTCTTCTGAATACAGAACGGAGGCAAGAAAATAATTCAGCGGCTGATTCAAAGAATCAAGACATGTTTGACATAACTGTCTTCATCAAATGATTTCTGTGCAGGAAAGATCACAGAGACTCAAAAGAAATGTTGCAGACAGGGACTACATTTACTCTAATGCAGGTGGGAGGGGGTTAACCATTATTATCTCTGTATGACTGAAAGGCTGCATGTATATTCACTGCTCTCCAGTAAACCAAATGCCTCTAAATATAACTTAAAATAAAGTTCAGTTTAATGTGTTTCTCTTGCTCACCCACTCATATGTTGATCTCTTTTTTTGAATAGTCAGGCAGTCAGTCATAAGAATTGTGTTTTCATGTTAGCAACATTAGAAAAGTCTAATCCAATTTGATGTGCAACCAGTAACTCAATCAGTGCTCTTCTGAGCACCAGCATCTGGTTTGCATTTCTTGTTAAGGGGAAAAAAACTATCAGAGAAACAGGAAAACCTTCAGACATACTTCACTCTTGTAAAGGTGTCTTATTAAATAGTTGAGTAACTGTATTAACATTGCTTTTGACTGAAGAAAATGAAATTCTGTGAAATGGGGAAAACAGATTTTCAATAGATGATTGAATCTTAGTAGTAACTTGTCAAACTGCCTCTGCGGAGCGAGGAGTAATGACCGGAAATCCTTCGAGAACAGATGGAAAAACAGTCCTGCTGCAGACTCCTAAAATAAGATATGTAAGCTGTTTGGTATCAGCTGCAGCTATGGTGACAGGATATATGCCATGCTAATAAAACTGTCCTCAACAATCCACAACCTAGACAGGACTCAATGAAATCAACGTTATTATTTGAAGGTATCTGTTTGTGTGTGTACCTGCGCATGTGTGGGTTTCTCTGCCGACCTTCAAAGCACAGGACAGCTTCCAGTAAGAATCCATTAGTCCAGTAACGCACAAACAGCGTATGTCAGCTGAGAGTCAAGGAGAGGCTTGCTGAATATTTAAGACTTCAAAGGTGAAACACAGAGAACAGACTCACATCTGTAATGTCACAATGAAAAGCAAACTGGACCGGATCATTCGATAATAACATGCTGACTGACTCAAAGTCAGAATGTTACTTTGGGTTTGTACATCATAGGCTTGCATCACGGTGCCGTACATCATGGGAGAGTATCTTTGGAAAAGACTTTTAACAGATTAACTCTGGTTTAAGTATCTAACTCTTCCAGATTACAGTGATTAATGCGAGCCTGCCATGTCTGGATATGCCCTTTAAATGATGGAACAGAATCGATGTGATTCAGTGCCGAGTCATTCAAAGTTAATCAGGAACACAGAGAGAAGAAAATGAATTAATTCACAGTCCGACTTTCTTACTGTTATTGTCAATTTGAATGGACTGTTTTATTACCTATTTTATTTATTACCTATTTATATACCTATTAATATGCAATTTCCTGGTAGAGGATCTTTAAATAGACCTATTCACAGTTCCCTCCATTTATCTCTCCTAAGGCTAACACTATTTATAACTTTAGTTATTTCTCTTGACAGGGGTGTCAAATAAGGCAACGCTCATGTGTTTCGTCCTGGAGGACAGTTCTAAACAACATATTTTGTCATTTCATTTTAAGAACTTACTAAAACCCCCTAAAATATCTAAAAGAGAGGCAACAGAAGACATGATTTTAGCCTGTAAAACCATAAATTATTCTTTATTATCTTGACTTATTAGATATTATTTTATGTTTCAATCATATTTTAGCAAACCATTTTTGTCAAACTCATGACTCAGGCAAATTAGTTACCTACTTACAATTTGATTAAATTACAACTATTGCATCCTATTCTTTGGTATGCATTTCCTTTTCCACTCTACTCACGTTTATCAGGGACAAAGTGGTAATGTGTGTAAGTTGGAGGGAGGATGACGTGAGTGAGAAGGATGAGAAGATGAGTTTTACTTTGGGGCAACAGAAAAAATGACGACACTGCAGAGAAGAAACAGACTGACTGAGGAGAGGAGATGTTAGGAGAGACGTTGAGCTGGGAGGAGGAAGAGCAGTACAGAGAAGGAGAGGAAGTTAATAAGAGCTCGAGCTCATCTGGATTCTATCCAGTATTCATGTGCACAGCTTTGGGATTGACAGGCAGCGTCTCATTCTTACGAACAGACAGGTAGCACTAAATACTGGATGGGGTGCTGAGCAGATGAAGCTACACACACGACTTTGCATCTGGTTTGGCAAACGTGCACACTAACAATAATCAGTCCTGCATTAGTCATATACACACACACACGCACACAAACAATCAACCCAAACAACTGCATTTCTTTCTTATCAATGGTTAATTGATAGAAGCACAGACACACACCTTTCACTCAAAGAACAAGAGCAGGATGATCTTCGTGCAATTCAATTTTAACCTGACCAGACCCAACACTCTTCCCCCAGGACACCGAGGCAGACAGGCAAAATGACAAAAATCTGCATGTAATTTCGTTCTCTTTGTGTTTTCTGGTGAAAGAGAAGTGACTAGTGAATCTGTTGGCGGTGTTAGGGGAAGCTTATGCTGATAAAGAAGCTACATTAGCGGTAACTGAATCCATATATTTGCATTGATGAGCTGGGAGGAGGCACTAATGAAGGCAGATAAATGAAAACACGGGGGGAGAAAGCAATAAACGGGAAAGGGGGATTTGCAGCATATGTAATATTTTGATAACATAATAGTTCCCTTCTCTCTATTTCACAACTCTGAAGCTATTCCACGGCGATGCTGTGGTGATGGGCCAAGCGTTAAGCCAATCAGACACAGATTCTGTTATCTGTCTGCTTCTATAGGAAACAAGGGATGAGCTCAGGAGGAAGCAGAGATGTCTCTTCTTCACTCTGAGTGCACTCTAGTATGCACTCATCAAGTATCGTGATCCAAGCTGCCATAACAATCTCCCTTTTCACTCTTTTATTTGACTTTCACTTCGATATCCTCTCTTACCCAGAGTCAAATGACTTTTTGCACTCGCATCAGTGAATCAATGTAACAGTTTGCGTTTCATAGTGTAATATATTATGTTTACAGATAGCAGTGTGTGTGGAACCAAATTGAATTAATATGCTAATTCCACTATAAGGTCTCTGACTTTGAAAATAAAAAGTGATTTTTTTTGTGTGTGTGCGGTGTAGAGGAATTCAATTAAAGTACAAACACTAGTAAATGTACCTTTACATAGAAAATGGGCTGCTGGGTGTGTGTTGCTTTAAAATCGAGGACCGCTACTAACAAATCAAGGATTCTGCTCTCTTTCATGTCCTGAATGAACCCAAGGGGAGGGGGGGTCACACCACACAGGAACAGACTGAAGGCAAGAAAACAACAACAAACAAACCGTGTGAGGCATGTTTAGCTCCACGCATCACGCAGGACCTTGGGCTAGCTATTAACAAGTTGCATCATCTCTTCACTGCGGTTTGATCAAAGCTGGACCAGTGGTGTTGTTTCTTGGACTTGACCTTTAAATATAGCATCTAAATCAGGCAAAGTACTGTTTTCAAACAATACGAACACCACTAATTTTCTGGACTTTTTAGCATCTACTTTGTCTTTGTCACCAAAAGGAAGAAATCAATTCAGATTCAGGTGCCAAGCTCCATCAGTCGAGACGGTGGGTTAGATCAGTGATTCTCCAGCTGGAAAACATTGAAAATGCAGTTTGTTGTCGACTGCATATTGTCTCAACATCAACACAGCGGGAGCGTGAGCACAGCGCCTGCATTATCACTGATTATCAAAGAGGGAAGATTTCAAAGACTAATTCCTCCTCAACACGTGCACATGCTCAGCTCTTAGACACACACCAGCTGTGATCTCATTTCACACCATCTTAGAGGAAGCTGAAAGTCTTAATTTGGAACAAAGTTAGGGAAGTAAAAAGTGAAGAAGGAAAGAAAAAGTAAGTCGGATAATACAGGATGGAGACACCGCAGCACACTTCTTCTTAAGGTCAGCTACAGCGCAACAGTGAGACGTCTTTCTCAACAAGCACAGAACACCAAATTGAATGTCAGACACATTTTGGCTTTAGGTGCATGACGAAGATCTCAGCAAAATCTCAGAGAAATCCGAAATATCAAGAAGAAGAAACCCTCCCATGGTTGCAAAATGATTGTACAGTACAGCCCGAATGTCACTTCCATGGATGTATTGTAAGAACTGGATACCAGACCCAATGAGAATTGCTCGTACGCCAAAAAAAGTGTTTGTAGCTTTTAGGTGTATGTCTGCTGCAATACCACGAGTGGCCACTGGAACAAATTGGAAGTAAGGCTGAGCGGGCGGCGCCGTATCCCGTTCTTATTAAACATCCATAGTCATTTCACATCGGCACTTGATGACAAAAATGTATTTTCTGTTTTCTGCTCAGATCTTAATCACAATGTCAAGCCGAGTCAGTTTTGCCTTTCAACCAGGCTGCGGAGTAGCCTACACACACCATAAAGGTAAAACTCCATCAGCTGCTGTTTGTAAAGCAGAGTGGAGAGACTTGTTCAACATATTTCATGCAGTCAGTGAAGTCATTCAGTTCTCATGCCTGCTTTCCATTTTCAATCTAGCAGTTGGTTGCATTTCACACTACAGTTTGAAGCAATGTGTTTTTAAAACCCAAGTGACTTGAAGCCACAGGACACTCGTACCAAAAAACGTGCTTGAAGATTTTTAATGAATCTCCCCGAGTTCCAAGTGTTGAGGCTCACACACTCCTCCTCGACTGCTGTACCTACAATGATCCTCTCGGGGTGACAGAGGAGCTTGATAACACTTCCATGCTGTAAAAGCTGATTTATCTTGAGTGAAGCTTTGTGGAGCGCGGGCTACTGCCGCTGGATCTTTGGAGTTATAGGGGGCTGATGTGAATAACACTCCCAGGAACCACTTAAACAGACAGCCAGTGGGCTGATCAACAACAAAATAACTGATACTTCCTGTGCTTCAATGTACAGTAAATGGCACTTTTGTGTTAATGTCATTTTTCACACAAAAGCAGAGTAACATAATGACAAACTGCCACTGCTGTTACACTGAATAATATTCCAATCTTTTTTTTCTTCCCTTTTTAAAGCTTTTTTTAAAATCATTTTCTCAATGCTGGATATTCCTCTCTTTATTCCAAAGCAAATCGTGGCTACTGCTGCAGCACACAAAGCTTTCATGAGACGTGAACAGTGGGGGTCCAACAAAAAATAGTTCTTAATGTAATATTGATGAATCTGCCCATAATAGAGAGATATTCTATTTACTATCACATGACAAAGAAAAGCAGCAAATACTCACATTTGAGAAGCAGGAACTAGAGGATGTTTGTCATTTTTGCTTGAAATATGACTTTAAAATTTTATTTTCAGCTCTAGTGGACAGATTCACTCACTACTGAGTGATGTAAACTGACAAAAAAGCAACAAAAGAGGCTGGTGTTTATATGTCACTAATATGTTGAAATACAAAAATTCAAAACAACATTTTCTATAGAAAGGCTGGTGAGACCAGTTTCACTGTAGTCCCTGACACTGTAGTTATAGTTTAAATCGAAAAAATCTAATTTAAAAACACAAATTCTAAGCAGGCAATAAATAAACTGGTGTTAAACCAGCACAGTGGATCTCAAGACCTCAGTTGGTACTTCTGTCACATGGTAAAATTAAACAATTCATTTTACAAACACATACAAGAAGAAAAAAAGATTGACTCATGCTGAAGGAATACATTCAACCCTCTTTCTTTTTTTTGTCTTTCTTTCTTCAACCAGATTTCATCCAGCCACTTGTACATAAGTCCACAGTTAATTTTTGTCATGCAAAAGCCTGCGTGTGTGTCTGTGTGTGTGTGAACATGTTCACATGTGTCCGTCTCACATATTTGTATTTGTACACTGCGTCATCTGTAGAGATTACTGGAAATACTAAAACCCCACCAAACAATGACAAGACAAGAGAGGTAAACAGAAAGAGAGGAGATAAGACAATGCAAACACAACAGAGCCACCACTTACAAATATTAATCTCACCAAAACAAATTGAGGTCTCATTGCACTTTAAACATTATGAGAAGCTTTGCAGAAAAGAAAAAAAAAAATCAGTGACCTATCCTCTGGTATTTTACCCTGATCAAAAATAAATAAACAAGACCAGTCACTTGTGTTCTTCAGATTAAGAAGAGGTTTGTGTAAAATGCTGAATATGTGTTTCCTGTGAGAACTTGCTGCCGGAAAAAGAACCACTTCCCTCTCACTCTTATTGCCTTATTACAAAAAAACATTTTTTGTCTTCAGTTTGATCGTCATTTTTTGATGCAATGTTCCTGCATTCAATAAAGCAGACAATAGAGTCGTGGCCTTTGTCATAGCTAAAGGTAAATCAATGGGAGGGCTTCACAAGCTGTCTGTAGCTGTAACATGGCCAATCATGTGTATGCTGCTCATCTGAGGATCTATCAGCTCTACTGTTCAGATTCAGAAGCATTCTTTATGGTTCGGTCTCATAGTCTTTACATAAAAATAACATTCAAAACCAGGTATAAACAAACAAAAACATTACAACAACACGTCTATTATAGTGTGTAAAGGCTATTTAAAGCATTTACAGATGAGGGCACAAATCTCAACTCAAAACGTGTTTCTTTGCAGATTGGTCGTCTGTATCGTCGGTTGGAGGGCGGGGGGGAGGCAAGGGTCGTGTGCTATGGTCAGTGCTCTGCGAGTGGTGGCAGTCGGCCAATGAGTGCTGGCAGGTTGGTGGTGGGGAGGCCAATTATTTTTGAAAATATGTATATATATGTATATATATATATATATATATATATATATATACTTTTTTTTTTTTTTCAGGAGCTTTTTAATATTGGTGAGGGTAAGCAGAGTGAAATAGCAGGTATGTTTAGTGTGGAGTTCCCTGTTTTGCAATCTGCACATGCATGCACACACACACACACACACACACACACACTCGCCATTCCTGGGCCAGGTGTATTCTTGTAAAGCTCGTCCTTCTCTCTGTTAATTGTGGACAGAATGAGTCAAGCGCAGAGGGAGCTGGCTTATGAAAATATTCAGAGATTGGGGTTCAGTCAATTTGCAGAGTAATCCAAAACATAATCATCATCATCACAGCAGGTATGATCACCATAATTATATAGAGATGACATGAGCAGTAATCAAATTCAGATAGCAGAGTAATTGAATTTGACAAGATTTCTTTTTTTATTCTTTCCATTGTTTGTTCTTATCAGAACAAATTACTAATTTTAGTGAGATATGACTGCATTTTGTAGATAATGAATGACAAACTTCAGTGAATGGCGTGTTTTTATATAATGCATACAGCAGACGGGCCAAAATTAATACTCAATAAATACCAGTGCTGGTTTGGGATGTCTTTGGATGAGGGCCACCTGCCACACAATGGAAAACAGGAACTTTATACTAGAATATTATTCTGAATACCTCAGTGATAGGTAGTCCATCTGCTGCACTTTTCAATCTTCATCCCTGATGATGCACTTGCTGACTGAGCCCAATAAATTAAATAAGGAAAAGAACTCCCGACAAAAGGATTATTGGTACTGAGGTAGGTTTTTTTACACTGAAGAAAAGCAGAAAAGATTAGTCATTAAACAATTGAAGTAATTGATCCGTTGAGCAACAAGTTCAGTAAAAAGAAAATAAATAAACAAAAATGTACTGGTTCCTGCTTTTGTAATTTTTATTAGATTTAATTGTCTTGTGTAAGATTAATCTGAGTACTTTCGGGTTTTGGAGTGTTTATTGGACAAAACAAGCTGTTTGAAGGTGTTAACTTGGGATTTCTTGTGAATCACTTTCACTATTTTCTGCATTATTCAAGAACATGATGGTCAGATTAATAATAATCATCAACTATAGTAATAATGCCAAAACAGGACACTTATGTTAGTTTATTTAAGAAATCCAATGATTATGTGATACAGCATGAAATCTATGAAAAGGCTATGCTAGTGATGTTGTCTTTTATTTACAGGCATTTGCTAGCAGTTATTGTGCATTAACATGTTACTGCTTAGCTTCCTGTTTGAGACACATGTTCATTAGGTGATGAACAACATGAACAAGTGTGACCATTAAATAGAGATAAGTGAATGATTGTGACTGTTGCTTTGGTGTTTAGACACTGGAAGATAATTAAAACGGAATTGTGAATTATCGTGACTTTTACACAGTGAAGCCCAGACACGTCCATGGCAGTCACTGTACAGCAGAAGAGAAGAAGAAGAAGAGAAGACTTCTTCTTGTTGTGGTGCTCTTGTTAAAATGAAGATAAAACAATAAATGCTGCATTTTCTCTCTAGATGACAGAGGTTTTGTCCAGATTGCAGCATGCTGGAGGCAAACACAAACACACAGCGAGCGAGAGAGGAAAGACTGAATGAGAAGAGAAGATGACAAGAAACGAGGTTTGTGACTGTGGAGACTGAGGTTAATGAATAAAGAAATAACAAAAAAAAGCATATGATGGAAACCATCGCATGTCCCACTGGCTTTCTGATAAGTGCGGATGTGGTTTCTGACCAGAGACAGAAAATCACAGTGACATTCAGGCTGCAGGCCAAACAGCTAATAGGCTCTCCCCTGCTTATCAGTATACTGCGCTGTCTGCTAGCCTAGACGACACACACACACACACACACACACACACACACACACACGCAGGCATGTTCAGACACTCAAAAGAAATGAGGGCAAAAACTAGATTTCTAATTTCATATGTATGTGTGTGTGTGTGTGTGTGTGTGTGTTTGTGTGTGTGTGTGTGTGTGTGCTTCTCAACACACGGCAGAGCTGATGGATGTGCTATTCACAGTCACATTATTTAAAAAATGTATTTTGGTTGTATGTGGTCAGGTTGTTCAGTCATTGTATTTATTTTGACCATACAGCACACACTGTGTACATTGTAATCTAAAATGTGAGTCTAAACTTGACCTAAGAGCCCAAATCATTGCTACAATTAGGAACAGCCTTTTAAAGTTAACATTTGATGTTGCACAAAATGAGCCACTGACCTCAAATGCACCTTCACACAGTTGGACTGGACGGACTGGTTCATGCTTGTTTTTCTTTTATTAATTCTGCTGTTCTTTTCAATTTTCTGCTGACCTTAGCAGGGGCATTTTAAATTCCACGATCTACGCTGATATAGAAACACACATACACACACACACACACACACACACACACACACACACACACACACACACCCGGCTGATACTGTTCTTGACTTAACACACTAAGGCTCCAACATCCTGCTTCACAGTCATCCAAATAAATTCCATTATTCTTTCAGTCACGCTGTCAGTGAGAAAGTGAGAGAGAGAGTAAGAGAATAGGTGAACAAGGTGATAACATGAGGAAAAAAAGGGAAAACATACCTCAAAGAAAACAATGGTCGTGAAACAAAATGAGGTAAAAATAAGGGCAGGGGAAAGGGAAAGGGAGAGGGAGGGTTGCAAGGAGAGAGGGAAAACAAAAGACTCTGCAACAGCAATGGTGCAAAAAGAAGAAGAAGAAGAAGAAGAAGAAGGAAAAATATTATAACATTCCTGCTCATATGTTCTTTCCTTTTACTCCATCACTCTCATTCAGTCTTTGTTCAGAGCTACTTCTTCTCCTCAGTCTCTCCCCCCCTCTTCCTATTGTGCATTTGTACGTTCAGGTGACAGCGGCTCCCGCAATTAACCAATTCATCATTATTGACATTATTACTGAGGGTTTTTATTCACTTTCTATTCAACAAGTTTGTCCAAGAGAACATAAAAAAGTGCACATTACAGTAATAAGCAGACTGTGAATTTACAGAATGAGATTCAGTCAGAATGAAAGTAAACTGACATTTTGATGGGCTAGCAAATCAGCATGACTGGAAATACTTTATTTGTCCTATTTTCTTCTTTTGTTTACTTGTACAGTATAGTCATTATTTATACGAAGCCCCATAAGGACAAACATTACTCTTCTATACCGTATAGTATACTCACTGTATATCACTGCTCTAATGAAGCCCCCGTCGTCCCCATTTATTACTTTTGTTTCCCTTTCTCTTCATCTTGGATGTGGATTTATTCGCACTCTTGAAACAGAGGTGGGCACTGTCTTTTTGTTAGAGCATTAGGAATACTTTTATGGCAATAATTAATTACCTGATCTTAATGGATGATAGTAAATAGAGATTTCACTGTCTAGAGTTAAGGTCTTTAAAAAAAATGTACCCAGAAGTTGCTATGTTTCTTCTCTCCTCTCAATTTCTCTCTCTCTCTCTCTCTTTTCACTCGTCTCAAGCAAGCAAGGACATCTCAAACTCAAACTGGGTTTTAAATTACCTTTAACAGACTTTAAGGGAATGAAGAAGATTGAGCTCATCAAGGTGCAAAGTAATCTTTTACTGATTAGTTTTCCAGCTTCTTATCCATACCTGTATGTCTAATATAATGTAATATGTACGTTCATATCCACAGTGCTAGCAGGATGTAACACACTTTACCCTGGAAGCTATTTTTGGAAGCTAGAAAGACCTTGTTGTAATCTGCAGTAACAACCTGCACATTCTCTGTGCGAGACGGAATAATAAGCTTGATTTAATATGCAGAGTGCTCATGACGGTAAAGAAGTTACTTTGAAAGAATAATGATGAATGGTGTGCACTGTGACTCATTTCCAAAGTGTTGCTTTGCTACAGTACACAAATTATTGTGTGCCAAAGGTTTGATGATCTGTTTTAGCTTCTGTAAATCCATTAATCTCAAACAGCTGTGTCTGTTTCAGCTTTATAGCACCATTACAACCTCTGTAAACCCAAACATTACAGTAGCTTTAACAAGTTTCTTAACACTGGTCTTTTAGCGTGCCGCACTGCCTGGTGAATGAAATAATTAAAAGGAGAATTCATGAGTAGAAACTTGAAAAAGGGAAGGACAGAAAAGCTAAAGGTCAGCAATACTTCAGCCTTAACATCAGTAGGAGAAGAGGTTCAGTCCGCGTAATGTATCGATTCAAGAGTAAAAATTAAAAAGGAAAATCGGTAGACGTCAATACAGACACAACCAAGCTCACACTCTGGAGAACGACCTTGAGTGCGGGATGCTTGCAGATGTTTCTCCTGCTCGTGTACTGTACGTGTGGTGGAAAAATAAAGACATTAATTGAGTAGATATGGTGGAAATGCAATAAATTTTCTCCATAACAACACACAGCTGACACATACAGTACATGACACCAGTTTGTTTGCTTGTATGAGTGTGGTGACAGTGTTTTTCGCACAGCTTGGCATGCTGACACCTTCACTTGGCTCTTCTTAACAAGGTTATTTAACTGTCCACATACTGCAGGAGCAGCATCTTCTCTGTTTTATTGGGTAAATGAAAATGTCAGTCATGGAGGAATGTAAATTAATGTTTGCATGTATACTTAATACTTAATAAAAGAAGACTAGGGTCAGTCAAGATGCACAAAGAAAAGAGCCAATCATGTCGCAGATAGAGGTATGCTTACTGACACACTGCCTAATCCGACAAAAGACAAAGCAAACCAGCTGCTGTGGCAACGCCACAAACCTGTAGAACACGCAGAAAGTAAAAAATTACAGTACCTCCGATTTGTGAAATGCTCTGCTTTTTGTCAAGTGCTTATCATGTTCTGACAATTAAGAATAGTTTAAAACCACAATTAACCACCTGTTTTTTTTCAACTTTCACTCAGGAACAAAAATCAGCCTTTGAACTTGAAGCAAATAATGATTTGACATTAAGTGCGGCAATTATTGATATTGACTGATATGATTTTTTTTTTGTGATAACCCTTTATCTAGCTTCACTATGATGTTTCCATTTGTGGTTCAGAGTGAATTTTCTCGACATCTATTGGATGAATTGCCCTAGTTTAGTCTTATTCTCCCTTTAAAAGGTATAACAGGTGGATGATCCTCATGAAAACATTAAAAGGTAGGAAAATGATCCAGCCATCAAATCAACCATAAAGACAACAAACACAAAGAGGATGCTGACAAAATGTCCTGACTCCACTGGTAACCTGGGGAAAGAATGACATGGTGATGGATTTCATGTAAACCCATAACGGGAAATGAAACATATCCCAATGAGGCCAGCTGACAGCTCTGATGGATACAAACACACACACACAAGCAAAATAGAACAACAGGTCAAACAACAAGGTGACGTGCTAGATGCTGATTGGCCTTGAGGGACCTGCATCCCTCCATGGGGGATGACAATGTGACGGTTGCAGTTTTGTGGTATGTCCTTGGGGAGGAGAGTCTCATAATTATGCCCTGTAAATCTGTAACCATAAATTTTGATTTTAATTAGAGACTCATTTCAGTCACTGGGAGAAGGGGTTGTGATGATAGATTCAGAACTCCAATCAAAACCTGTGATTTCTCAGTTGGGCTCACTGATTAAAGAGATTCACAAGTCAGACACAACCAGGAGATGACCACTGTGCCACTGTGTGTGTGTGTGTGTGTGTGTGTGTGTGTGTGTGTGTGTGATCACTGATGTTTTGTAACTAAAATCACAGGATACCTTTAAAGTGTTGATTCAAGCTCCCCTTCTGCCACAAACAAAGCAATGCATACTGCACACAGGCACGTACACGTGCACATGCACACATACAGGAAAGCAGCTTTGGATATCTTATCTCCTGCATGCTGCTTCCCACACCAAAGGAAGCCAGAGCAATTTACCTCTGACACAAGCACAGTTTGCAAAGTCAGCAACCCACACATGCACACACACAAGCACATTGTTTACAGCCTGAGTTCTCTGGCATACTTACAGCGGTAAAAGCTACAAAGTAGAAGAGATAGTGAGCTTATAGAGAAATCCTGTTAAGTTTAGCAACTAAATCAAGGAGGACAGGAGGGAGAACGCACACACACACACAGTTCCAAACTATACAAATGAGATCTCAATGGGATAAAATTGGATTACATAATAATTATGACTCTATTTGTTTATTTGTGTTACTGCATTACAACTTTCTCAAATGTGTTGCTCAATTCTGTCTAATTGTCAAATTAAACAGCCTGCTCAGTTTTGAAATGTTTCTACATTAAAACTAGGCAGAGAATTAAGTCGATGCAGTGTATGTAGAGAAATATCTGGAGGTTTCTTCAGACGGAGCAGGCGTGGCATGGATGAACTGAGGCGTAAACTCCAGTGAGACACAGAGATACAATAATAACAACCAGACACAATAGGACGGAGCAATGTCAACATTTTCAGATGGTGATTTTGACTGAGAAATTATTTTTATTATTAATACATATTTAAAAGTGCGTAATGTGTGTACAGTTTAAGAAGCTAGTACAGAACTGTTAAAGCTTTATATACTTGAGTTATACTTTATCAGAATCAGAATCAGAAATACTTTATTAATCCCAGAAGGGAAATTGCTTTTTGATACAGTTACAATGCTCAATAAAGTTATTGAAAAATAAATAAATAAACAAAACAAAAATAATAAACAGTGGAAAATAGAGGGTGTAGAGGTGTAGAGGGAGGGTCCGAATATGTTTGGACCAGGGGCCGGAGCTGCTCCAGGACGAGTCTTTCCAGGGCCTTCATGATGTGGGAGGTCAGTGCCACAGGT
>JAVQJL010077728.1:0-41562 GCA_036024295.1 Nannoperca obscura
TCTTTAAAGTTAAGACTAGTTTAAAGTCATCTTCATTGAAAAGTACAGTGCTTTTCCTTCAAAAATAAGGACATTTCAATGTGACCCCAAACTTTTGAACGGTAGTGTATATATATGCCTTCTAAAATCCACGTTGATTAAACCCAAGTGTAATTGTCTCCTTGGCTGTCTGCTCCCCTGAGACCCTGAGACGACTCCTCTCTTGGCATTTAAAAACAATCAACCTGTGGGATACGTTGGAAATATCACTGGATTTATAAAGAAAACACCCCGGAGCTCTCGCTGTGCCGTGTGTGCCGCACACCCTTCATTCTGCACGTCTTTGTCATTTTCATATCCTTCTGACTGCGCCCCGGGCTCTTTTATAATTTAATTAATTATATTGACACTGTTGAGTATCCTCCTCTTATTGTAATAGGATTGCTGGGATGATAAGAGTGTCTGTCAGCCTGTGAGTCAGAGCCGCTCACCTAGAACCCATCTGGTGTGTTAGTGGACACGTATGAGGCTGCAGGCGAGGCCGGGAGTGTCATGAGAAACTGTATCGTGTGAAAAGATTCCTGCTGTGAACGTGGGTTTACAGTATGTGCATCTGATGGCCTGTTTCTACATGATTTTATATATATATATATAAACCTCAATATTGTATGTATTATTCCTGTATTCCGTCAGCATCTGCTGTGTAACCCCACACTGGGGGAAATAACACATGAACAATGAACAATGCGGTCAGACAATCTGTCTCTGCAAGTGATCTACCAACTGTGTTCCCAGTTTCATGAGATACTGGACGAGCTGTGTCGAAAAACAGGAAAAAATATTACAGTTGTCACCTTTACACACTCATAACTTGCTGAATATCTTCCATTCAGAAAATCCAGTTTAATTATTGTAGAAACTTTATAGAAAGAAAAAACAACAAAGAATATTTGCTGCCTTCTTAAGAAATTACTTTTATCATGCACAATGCAAAAATGCCAGATGAAAGTGTTAGCACTGACATCTCAAGATGCATTCAGGACCACATTAAATGAAAAAGGTACTTTCCTCAAACAGCTTTTCTATTTGTCCACTTACAATAGAAGCGTCAAACCTTTTGTCAAGAATTGAAGAGCCTGATTTACAGAACTAAAAGGTTTCAGGAAACCTAATGCTCATTGTTGGCCGAAGAGGAAACTCTCAACAAATGGTCAGAAATGTATCAAGATGGAACTTTTTATCCCTCTGACTTCAACCGTCGTCTCCCAGAAACGACCTTTTTACACAACTGATTTACAACAGTGATGAAGGAAAAAGGCACCTGGAGGTTATCTATTAACATAATGAGGAAACGTTAATTAAAGTATATGACAAGTTGCAGAAAACGTGCACATATCGCCTGTGACTTCTGTGTGGTTCATCAGTGAAGAACTTCACCTCGTTGCCTCTGACTGTCGTCCAAGCAGCGATAACGAAAGTGCATTCGAGCTCCGTTGCAGGTGAAACTAGTTCCAAAGAGACGTCTACAGACTCTGGAGAAACCTGTTCACCGGACAGATTTTATCACCTGTCATCCCGCCAGGTTACAGACTTTGTCAGCAGGGGGTAGCCAAAAGAAATCCGATTAATTCCCCTCCTTGTAACTTTGTTAAGTATGATGGACTTATCTGCACTCTTGGCTAAAACCAAAACTTCAAATGTTTGATCTTCCTCTCGAGCATCTCCACATCCGCAAATCTGCTGCCACCAATAAGTCCTCTTTAATCAAAGCATGCTGGAATTCCAATAAGTGGGCAAAGTTGTAATGGATGGGCACTGGCTACAAACGGTATAAAAGTGAAAGGCAAAAATCTAATTCTTTGGATAAAAGTCACTTTTAAGAAGCGATTTAAAAGACGATTGTCAGACAAGATGTTCCAAAGCCCTCAGAGCCCCGACAGGAGGAGCCCACTCACCTCCAGATGTCAAGTCTCACTTCTTTATACCCATAATACCTTCCATATTGGATTGTGTGGTGCTCTAACAGGGCGAACGCAGACTTTCTAAAGGTGTTGGGGTGAAAATGAAAGGCTTATTTCTGTACTATAAGGCCACAGGAGTGCAGAGGCTGCCTCAGAGGTGCTTCACTTGACCAGAGGGGAACTTGAAGGGTCCTTAGGCTGATCAACCAAAGGGCGTTTGTGTCAACAGTTGCTCCTTTTAGTGTTACGTTTGGGCCGAAGATTGATTCTGTCCAGTTTCTGGCCTTAATCCACCAACAAATCTGAACATCAAATCTGCAATCATTGATTTTCATCAAAGTACCATTGATTTTCAAATTAATATGCACTTAAACTGCATCACCACACAATTAAAATAGTGCGACATGAACGAAACAACATGAAGACACAACGGTCCAGAGTCTGCAGACAGATCTTCATACTGTTCAGAAATGAATGGAAACCAACGGCTGTCTGGAAGAGAAGAAACCCTCCGGTCTCGAACGGTACGCCGTGGCCGTGATATGAATATGAATATGCAAATTCATCTCCACTCAAGGTCCACTTACTACTTCCACTTCCAGCTTTTCCTGAGCTTTTTATTGGAGCGTGTTGAATGTTGTCACAGAGTCTGGCCCCAATGCCAAGAATAAAGCTCCGTGCTCAGTAAGTACTTTGTGTACAGTAAATGGGCTAGAACATGCAAAGCCCCTGGTAGGGTCATTTAAAACCAGGTTTTTCAATTCAACACTTCGCCCACCTGCGCACCACTTTTCCAACAAACATTCCCGCTGTTCACCTAAAAGAAGGCTGTCATTTGCATTTTCAGACATCCAGTGTGGTTATTTTAGTGCGAAGCTAAAACTCCAATGGAGCATTTCTGTAAAAGAATAACAAAAGCGTCTGCAGACCCGCTTGGTGTGAATGCACGCTGAGCTTCATTTGTCTAAAAACAGACCTCACCCAGAGGTTAACGCCTCCAACGTTCAGCCACAGGGCAGCTGCTTGTTTGTGGGAGACAAAGTGTCAGAGTGCATCATGTCCAAGGTCCTGGGGAGAGGAGATACATCAGACACCCAACTGTAATGGCCTGTAATTAGAGAGCTGATTAGCAGAACTAATGACCCAATAAATGATCCTTCTTTCATATCTCAATGTCTTTGGAACGAGGCTGGAGAGGGAGATAGGGGACAAACAGCGTAGCCGGACGAGGACGAGGACAACCCCACTCTCGTTAACTTAATTAACATCTATTCAGGTGAACAAGTGATGATGGAAGATGATGAGGCAGTCGGGAGGTGTTTTGCAAGATTTCAGGTGACAGCTGGGTCGCTGCTGTTTTCATTTTTTATATTAGATATTGCACAAGTGAAAGCTCTGGTGACGAATATCCTCACAGGCAACTCATACACCTCTCTTTCTTGTCTTTCCGGTATTAAAACCTCTGCACTCCCTCCTTGTTGAGCAAAGATTTTGCAGCGCCACAAACAGAGCTCTCTCTCTGTATTCAGCAGAGTGCTGCAGGCCACGGGGTAATAGGTGGCTTGGGGCACATCAGATGGGGAATAACACTGGTGATTATCTTCTCTACCTCCTTGAAGTAATAGATGAAAGCCTCGCCATCATGTAATAGGCTACTTAAGTCTGTCAAGGCGGGAGAAACTTTTACCCCGTCCTTATTTGCCTGGCTCCTCTCCCCCTATTTTGTGGTTAAATGCGCTTTGTCTGAATGCCCGTGATAAATAGCACGGGGCCTTTCTTCCTCCCTCTTCCCTAACATGATTGTAAAAAAACACACCGCCAATGTGCTTTTAGTCTCCTTCAGGCTCAATCCCTGCAATCAAGAGTCATTTGAGATATGACACATCCAGGAGCTAAAGAGCAGCCTGGCCAGGCAGAAATAATCACACTGTTATCAATACTCTGACATCATTAATGAGGCGGAGGAGAGGGACCAACCCCGAGGTGAGGAGGACTGGGACGGGGCAGATAAATGGGCTTGTTTTTCAGGGAGATCATATAGCTGATGTTTGTGCGCGATCATATCACTTAGCCCTCTGCTGGCTGCCTCAGCAGGAGCTGTTGTTGTAGCGGGGTTGAAACAGAACAGGCAAATCCTAGCAGCAAGCAATGACACCTTCAGTATCTTTGCAACATTGATCCGTGAGAGAGCGTTATCTTGTTAAAAGCTCACCTCTAATGGCTGCTGATGCCTCCGAGTTTTAATTTGCATCGAGCTTCACGCACCCATATGGTAATCCTGCAGCACCTGCTATACCTTTGCATAACTCTGCATAAATCCTTATCTTGCTCTTTCACGAGATGTGGAAATGTCCTTTAATGTTCTTATTGGGAAGACAACCCGAACGCTTCGGAATCAACTTTGCAGAGGAGATAAAACTATCTAAATGCAAATAAACAGCATAATGGCGTCACAATCGATTCAGAGTTTATCGTGCCACGGCTCCTGCAGGGCACGCCGTTTTAAATCAGGCATCCTCCTTTTGCTTGTATGATCGCATCCTGTTCCTCCATCATTGTTTCTTTTTACCGAGCACCATGCTCGATCAGACATCACTTGTTATCCCCTCTTTCATCTCAGGCAGCACCATTTCCAGGGCTTCCATCCACTCTGAAATGTGCATCTAATCTGTCCGACTCTCTGCATCAACTCTTAATATTCTCTGTTCAAGCTGATTTCAACTGCGCCCGTCAACGTGCGTCCACTAAAAGCGCGTGCTTTTGCCACTGACCCTGGTTCAGATTGGTATTCAAAGAGTCTGACAACATTATGGAAGTGATCCCTACAGAGACAAGACGACGCAGAGCAATCTGATCCAGACTCCAGCACGTTTAGTGGACTTTGTGCTTTGACAGACGCGGTTGCTCTCAAGGATCACGTTGCAGCGATCTCCTGGACCAACGACACAACTTTATGTTAGAGATATTTTCAAATACCAGAATTACCCTTCCTTAATAGCTTCACTTGTCAAGGCCCCTTAAAAAAGCGATCGCCATGATTTGATTTATGAAGACGCAGATAACAGTGTTTGTTGTTTCCAGGCAGGTGTGTGGTTCTTTACAGGGACATAACTCTGTTGCATTACACTAAATATCCACCGGTGGAATGGAGATGAAGTTTGCCTTGTATAAAGACATGCACGGTGTTATTCAGTGTTGCTTTTGATGTTTATAGCCTATATATTACAACTTGATGGTTTCCTTTCTACATTCAGCTGTTTCCTTGTGTGCAGCCATATGTCTTGAAAGTGTGTTTAAATTCCTATTTGTCTGGGTACACGTATGTACCAATAAAGCTGATTCTGATCCACAAAAGCAAAGTAAAAATGATCTTGCAGTAAAGAGTGAGCGAGGTTCAGACCTCCGCGGTCGCTGCAGTGGTGGCCTGGGCTCCACTGTTCATCTGTTTCATGCTGTTTGGAGGAATCATTTGCGCCACGTGCCGCCACTACAGAGATGTCACAGTCTTGCAGTCGTGACCGCGCTGTGGTGTGAGGCTTCCCTGCTGTCTTCTCTCAGGATCAGGTCAGCTGCACCGCCTGATTTGATGTTGTAAATGATCTAAACATGATGTTTTCCGGCTTTCCAGAGCTCATTTGACAAACAGTATTTGTATATTTATTTATTCAGAGCATGTCTGAAGGGTAGAAAGGTTTAAAAACACATTCGAGCGTCGCACACGCAGACAGCAAGGAGAGAAAAATAAAAGGCACGAATCTCAAATGGGTGAGAAACTAATTTTACTGGCAGCGTGTTTTGAGAGCTTTCCCTCACAATAGCTTCCTGCGTGTGACCGAGGGAGCTCATCAGCAAAAACTGAAAGCATTAATTACCTGAATAAAGGCAGCTGGCATGGCACTTTTTAAAAATTCACCCTCTTTCAAACCTCCATGCGAGAGAAGACCAGAGATTTCAGAGCTTACTGGGGAGGGAGCAATTTTATCTAGCCTATAAAAAACATTATTCTCTACATAGCACAGAACTGCAACATGATATGATTGAAAGGAGGTAATGATGCCTCTTTCAACAATAACAGTTGCCAGTTTATTTCACCTAAATTACCTTTTTAGCAACGCAACAAAGAAAATGTCCCTTGTTGCACTGCAGGCACATCATATTTCTGCTTTCTGACTTCATCTCTTGTTTCTAAGAGTTGATGATTGTTACATTTTGCTTCCTCCTGTTTATGACTTCTGGTTAAATTGGTTTTGCAGTGTTGCATAAAGTTTGTCTTGCAAAACAATATGAAAACTTTCATTTCAAATCCTTGTTTATTTTATACAAAACAATATTTTTTCGTTTTAAATTTCATTTTAAGGAAAAACATAAATAAAGATTATTTAATCTTGGATTTCATCAATGGCATCTGGTGTATATTGTACGAACAAGCAAAGCTCTCAGAGACGGGACAATAGAATCAGCCTCCCACCACATTTCCTAAACCCTGCTGCATGCTGCTGAGTCAAATAAAGCCTGCCTCTCAGGTTGCCATGCTACTCTGGTCCCACTGTGTTGTGTAACCAATCATTACGTGGCCTGGGTTTCGACAGGCACCTGTAGATAAATCACGCTGCTTCAGCGGGGGGGAAAGTCAGGGGCTAATGGTGACAAATCTCAGAGAGCGTTTACATATGAAGCTGCTGTGGCAGAGAAAACCTACACAACAGTGTTTTTAAGAAGCATTTTGTATTAACTACTTATTTATAAAGCTCCAGTTCGAAGCTAGCAGAGTTTGTGCATAATTACGTTCGAGTCACAGAGCTGAGCATCTGATTTTCCAGGGGAGAAAACCCCAGTGATCCTTAAAAATCTAGAGGGTCATTTAACGTCACTCTCAAAAATCTATTTCCAGAAACCTCAGACTTTTCTAACCATCTGGATGAAGAAATATTCAGCCTGCTGCAGGAAAAAACTAGTTTCAAGCCATTTCCTCTGCATCTCTGACGCATCTCCCTGTTCAGTTTATTCAGTTTTAAATGTATTATGTTGGTTTCTCTCCAATATTTCATATTCTCATACGAAATAAGATGTTAAATACTTTCAACAAGTTAAATATGTTAGTTTACATTGTTTACATGTAACAAGGAGGCGTGTTCTCTCCAGCTAACATCTTTGTTTGGATGAGTAAAAAATATTTTATTCAACCTGATGGTAAGAAACGTCTTTAAGGACTTTTTAAAAAAAGATTGCTAAGTACAGAAGATGGTGCTACATTCAAATGCTGCTGCTTTTCCACTTTTAAACACTCAAATCCTGCCTGCTGCTGAAATATCCCTGAATTTAAAGATTATTTTATGGGTCTGGGTATCCAACAGCAACCACAGCCAAGCCTATTACCCATCTCCATCCTCCAAGCACACAGGAAGCTGCTATTATAAGACACATGGCTCTCTTGTCATTTTCCCTTTTCATGTGCAAGATATACCATAATAATCAGGAACCGAACAAAAAATATATATATATCCTGCTCACCAACAGCTTTGAGAATCACCCCATCTGCCTTTCACAAGCAGGCCGGGCTAGCTAAAGCTAGCTGTTAGCATCTACGCCAGTTAGGCTACATACAAAACCTAAAGCACGATGCAAAAACAGAAAGATAAGTGACTGCCAGAAAGGTAACTTGAAACTGAAACCTGCATGTATCTTTAGGCAGACATCAACATAGCTGTTCTCACCACGGCTGTGGGACGTAATGAAACAGAAGGACCAGTGAAGCGTGGACGTGACGAGCGGCGGTGGGTAACCGGTGAGAAGGAGATGAACGATGAAGACTGGCGAGTCAAAAACAGATTTCTCCTGGCCCGCTGAGAATCAAGGTACTTTGCTTTAAAAAAAAAGTAGATATAGAGAGAGAAGTAACCGCTCACAGCAGCAGAAAATATGACGTTTTATACGTTAAATCCTCAAATAAAAGCCAATGTTTAAGTCATGGCGGCCAACGAGAAGAACACTGGAGGTGAGAGGTGAGTTCAGTTCAGCACATTATATTTCCACAACACTAATTTCATCAGTTAACAACAATCTGCCATCAGGAAAGTGCTTCTACTTTGTTTGTCTTGTTTGGTTAAGCTACTTAATTAAAACTCAAAACTCCCTGGAGATGTTCAGCACTGAAATCAGTCACATCACGAAATAAAACAGCGAAAGTGAGTCATGCTGCACTGGGAGCATGCATGTATTATTCCAAGGTGGGTGCACCCACTGCTAGCCTGTGTAAACACACTGTGTAAATAGCCTAAATGAGCCGCTTCAGTTTGCGTATTTGCAGTGGAACTACACACAGCTCAAACTGTGTTTATGTGCTCAATTAGCTGAATCGATGGGATTTGTGTCATGTTTTAGATTTCTGCCAATAATTATCTGTTCGCCAGGAACATGCTAGCATAGCCAACAAAGAGAGTATTATTTAGCTTTTCTTCAATATGCTATATATTGTCTTCACTTGTAACAATATCTTAGAGCTTATCTTAGAGCTTAGAGCTTCTCTTACACACCTGTAGCTGTATTCATAAAGAGATTCACATTAGCTCCAGCGTAGCCTATTCCATGCCATGGAGCCTACGTGGATAGGCTCTGTTTCTGAGTCGTGACCTCCTAACACACACGTCAATCAGCTTCAGGGATCGTGGAGAATATCCTAGAACCATGGGAGGCTTTTAATGTGAAACATGCGCACAGGAAGTGTAGAAAAAAACTGCAAAGGAGAACAGATGGGAACGAATTTGAGAGGAGTAGGTCGGAAAACATGGAGATTTCTTTAAAAAAAAGTATGACATACATATTTATAAAACAGTGCAAACACCTCTAATATCAAATAATACAGAAAGAAAGGTGCAGTACGTAAAGGCCTCCGCCATTATTTGAGCATTTATAGTGACTTCTGACATACAAACACTCAGAAAATGCATTCAAACAGCTACAGTGTGTGACTGAATCAAAATAGTCAAATTAATGGTAATAAAGTTCCTCAACAAACCCTGCGGAGTCTCTGATGAGCCAGTCACCTTCAGATAAGGCTGCACTGCGAGGAATCGAGAATCAAATGAGCACTCGGTGCAGGTGAAAGTCTGACTGTGTCGCAAGTGAGTTGGAGGCAGAAGTCAGGCTTTAGTGGCAGCCTGCGTCCTCCCAATCCCAGTAATCAAAGCTCGGTGAATTACAATGGCTCGGGAGATAAACTGTTTTGAAACCTTGCCATGGATCAAACGGGCAATCTTGATTCAAGCCAACTACAAAATTATCCAGCCAGCTTCAGTTGTTCTTGTCTCCCTGCAGAGACAGAAGCCCAATTCAATTTCACCCCACGTGTGCACAGAGGTTGCTCAGACAGCGTGATCAATGGATAATAAGAATTTGGGGCCAAGCAGGATAGAAGTTTCATTATTTTAATTCTTTTATAGCTGCCCTCAAGCATAAAGTCACATGAATGTATTTGTGGCCAGATGGGGGGATTAGTATATTGATTACAAATTGATTAAATGTAACAACACTTATAATGAGGGCTTTTGGGAATCTTAAAAAAATCAACATGAAGCATTATTCAAGACGTCATCTGAGTGCATCAGGGCTGATATGAATGTAATTGGCTTTGTTTCCCACGATGACTTGGTTTTTTTCCTGTCTCAGTTTTATTGCG
This sequence comes from Nannoperca obscura, assembly GCA_036024295.1. Lineage (NCBI taxonomy): Eukaryota > Metazoa > Chordata > Actinopteri > Centrarchiformes > Percichthyidae > Nannoperca > Nannoperca obscura. Next base: position 9,616 of record JAVQJL010077728.1, read on the forward strand.
AAACCAATAAAATATCCACATAAACGTACTGTAAGTTCCTTGTTTCACACTGTAAACTACTGTAGACTATGGTAATGATAACAAAGCAGCAGTAAACACTTTATGCTCCTGTGCCCATATGAGTTCTGAGGATGGATCACAAACTTTGTTTTAATGTTACTGTTACTGTAGCGGCTCCCTGCAGGCCATCACAGTCATTTTAAAAATGCTATAATGTGCTGATGAGCTGCGTTATTCACTTTAGTTTCTTCAAAATCTGATCAATGGTGTGATGAACACCAAGACGGAAAACAATCCAGCGGATTGAGACCAGTTTTCTCCCATTTATGTCCGTTAGCATATGCTAACATACAACAACTTGTATTATAAAGAACATTATGGAAAGACGCCCATGAGCCGTTGTGTCGATGGAGTTCGGACCTCTTTAGACTTTTTTCTCTCTCCATGCACTTTGGAAGGAGGTTGTGCCAGAATTCCCTGCTAACATCTGACATTCCCATCAACAGTGTCATTTATTTTCCAGGTATGTAGTCATGAGACGTCATCAAAGTCAGTATAATTCATCCTGAGGGGAACATGTATGTTTGTTCCACATTTCATGACAATTCATCCAATAGTTGTCAAGATATTTCACTCCAAACCACAAATTGTCAACTTCATGGTGGTGCAGAAGGGAAAAGTCGGGGTATCACCAAAATCATTACGATTCATCATCTGAGGACCATAAATCTATTCACAAAGCTTCACAGCAATCCATCCTAGAGTTGATGAGATATTTCAGTCTGGACCAAAAACGGACACGGTCGTCCACAGCGCCATGCATGAACCCCAAACCTTACACTCAAATGCAAAACATCTTATTCCAGAAGTGTAATCTGCTGCCGTCACAGCCTCCACTCCTCTGGGGAGAAGGAACGACTGCAGCTCAGGTGGTAGAGCGGGTCAGCCATTAATTGTAGGATCAAAGTATCCTTGAGCAAGACACTGAACTCCAAGGTGTTGGACAGGGTTGTGCAGGCCAGTCGAATTCACTGGGAAAACTATTTCTTTTTACACAAAAGTATGTAGACAAGGGCGTCTGCTCACTTTATACTTTACCGTGTAGAGTGTGTGATGTATGGACAGGTGGTGGGAGGCAGTGCGGAGATGCTGGCTCTTGTTGCTTAAGGAGAATAAAGAACCCACTGGTTACAGAATAAGATATAGACAGCTGAGCAGTGCGCTGGTACAGAGCCCTCAGGCCTGATGGTGAGTCGATCTAACCTCCCAAGAGACTTCTGGGATAAAACTCGCTCACAAGAAACAGCGGAGTACACCCTCAGGCTAAATGCAAAAAGCAGGGAAAAGCTCAAGGTTGCAGGCCTGAAGAAGGAGCTCCATCTCACTCAGTCTTTATGAGCTGGTAGATGTTAGCGAATGGCCGTAACATCACTACCACGGTGGGCCATAACTGTAAGAACATGACCAAGTGAAGAAAAATGACTGAGCTCTCACTTGGTGGTCTTGAGTGTCCTCTACACAGCCTTCTAGAGCTGCAGTCAGTCAGAAACACTCGTGCATCTGCTCTGTTCACCTGTAGAGGTCACCATCCACAGTTGTGTGCATGTTGCACGGAGTGTGGACACCTCCACCGCTAACGAGCTCCAGAAAGTTCACCGAAAAGGAATCAGTGAAAATCTGACAGGCAACGTTTTACTGTTTACACGTGAACCTTTTGAAGTCGATTAAAAAGCTGCAGTAGTGACAAAATAAGGATATTGACTGAGAATTCACCTGTGTTTACCTTTAATGGGTTCAATTGAGAGGCTTATTAAACTGACAGTACTGGTAGAAATGCTGCAGGGGCTGTACTGTTTTTAACTTTAATCAGTGACTGTGCCACAGGTAGAGTGATATATTCTCAGTAGGCTTCATCTTTGATGTGCTTGTGTTTTTTACTTATTTCTTTAATGTGTAAAGTGATGACAGTCATTAAATAAATCAAGAGCTTAAAGAAATACTTTTTAAACATTGCATAAGTTACTGAGTGCCTGCAGCTTCGAATACTGGATGAAAGCCTGTGAGTTTGAAATCATGTGTCTAACAACAGCAAAAAGATACAGAACTACAGGACTTAAGCAGCATAACCCCATCCTCAGGTGCAGTCAATAGACTCAAAGAGTTAGTTGTACTTTTCATGGCCGGACTGAAGCTGTGCAGTCCAGGCGATGCTGCTTGAAGGGCATTTAGTTATTGAAGGAGGCTGCAACAAAAGCCTGAAAACAATAAGAGCCACAGCTTATTCATCTTTTAAATCCTCAAATTCATCCTCATATACCTCATACTTTTGCGTCACAAGCACCTGATGTACTCCTTCAGGCTGTTCAAATCTCCGAGACAAGAAGGATGCATGAGACAAAACGAAGACCACACATCATTTACCAAGTCAGCTGAATTTCCTCTCACTTAGTGAAATTACTTTGTCACCCAATTCCCCCCCGTTGGAAAGCAGCCAGGGGAATTAGTAGATGAAAACGCATTAATGATAGACAGTTGTCATTTTCTGACAAATGTCACAATGAATACATTTGCAGCGAATTCCGGACGGTGAGTAGAAGACCAGATGTCTCAAAGGACATTATGTCTCTAAGTAAAAAAGATGTTCTGCAGCCTTCATGCACAAGATTTAAACTGTCACGTCAAAGCCAGATTACTCTGCTTGTGCAGTTCATCTCACAGGAAAACAAGATTCAATCTTTGCATCAAAAAAAGTCGTCTCACTGTCAGAGCTGGGGGGTCACAGTAACCGGTTTGCCATTGATTTGGGCTTTACATCACACCATAATACACATTGTTTTTTTACCCCCCAACAAACAGCGTCCAGGAGCACAAGTTCTTAACTAAGTTAGCAGTAGAGCCATGTTCAATTGAGTTGTGCTGGGAAGTTCAGAAAGAGGCTGCAGTAGCTCCGGGCTGTGTGTCAGTATGACATCATGCATTAGTCAGTGTTTCTCCCACCGCTGGGATCACAGCAGCTAGATGAAACTTTCCAGTGCAAACACATTTCTGTGTGGCTAAAAATGCAGGTGGAGTTCTGAACTCTTGTTCCACCGCTGACACTTTCTGATTACTGCAGAAAAAGAAGTACTGTTGCATAGGGCTTTTTCTTATGCAACATAGAGACAACATGAAGACATGAAGAGCTGCTGCTGATGTTGATGATGATCTGCACAGTTTATAAAGATGTGCAAATTCAGAGATGCACACTTTGGATTATGAAACATAATGAAAAGCCATCCATCGTGTTGAAAGAGCATCACCATCGTCCCCCCGGAGGGAGCAGAAAGTAAAAGTGTCCAGATCTTCAGAAGTAGCTTCCAGCACTGCATCTGCGCTTTATGACCCTCTCAACTTCAATTACATGCAGAGCCTCTTTCTGAGAATCACGCCGAGCTCACCGAAGATGCTAGGCTCGATGTTCATTGGATATGCAAGACGTGTTTGTCCCCAGAGAGCCTCCACCATCTTTGTTAATTACCACTTGTCTTTCTTTTACATCCGAGAAGGCTCCCATCTTCTCGAGTCAAGATGAAGCGGCCGCACCTTGAAGTGGGCAATTATTCCTCACATGGTTCAAGTTTCAAATGCGGTCAACTCTGGAAGAAAAGAAGAGCCGACTTAAACTGACTGCAGTACAGCGGTTTGTTTTAACTGTGTTGGTTTTACAGGCAGTGCAGACTCGAACACTGAAGGGACGGACGAGAAGTGTTGATTTTATGGCAACGGATTTACTGATATAGTGGTCAAAAGTCAACCTATTGCATAAGAAGCACATGCCCGTCTCGCCAGCCGCTGGTTTTAGGTCGTAAAATCTGTTTCAACAGCCAATCAGATCGTAGCAAAGTCAGCTGGTCATCTCGACCTTCTCTGAAGTTTTCACAGGTTCATCAATACTAGAAATGCAACTCTAGCAAGTAACTCGCTGCCACTGTCCTCGTTCAAACTTTGAGATGCTACAAATTATATCCAGCTAAAAATTTGTTTTAAAAAAAAGCCTGAACAGAAGTACAGAGGGTAGTTGCTATGGAAACGATACACCGTCTCGTCTGGTCGTGTTTATTTAAAGCGGCAGGTTTCAGCATGTTTCATATCTCCTCATGGGAAATCTTTGGTCTGAAGTGGTTCTTATAAACACTAATTAAAGGATCTGTTACTGAACATGCTTTTGTTTTGAATTGTTTGCAAGAAGAGTTTTTACAGTACTGAGTAACTATGGCTCTTTTTACCCAGCCGTCCAATCACAGTGGAGGAGGGGCGGGACAAATAGCACAGAGCGGCGGGTCGATCCTCTCTCTTTAAAAACATGTCAACCTGCTTTAAACTGCTGCCAAGTGTCACGCAGATTTCAATCTGTGGAAATCTAATAACAAAAAAGGTTCTAATAACTTTTGACTGGCAGTGATAAGTACCTTGAACATCTCTCTTTCTGCTTTGGTAAATAGAGACATTTAGATTTTATAGTTCATTTTCAAAAGAAACATGATGTGCAGTTCTCAAAGTATCCCCCTGAACTGAATCGGATTCTGTGTACACATTCTGTGTGCAAATTTGTGTTTTTTTGCACACAAACAGTGTGAGCTCATCACAGGTCGGGTTGTGCTCTGCTTGAGCACACGGCTCAATGAGCTCCTGTGTTCAATACATGATGGTCTTATTATGAAAATGTCCTTTCATCTCTGTTAAGACAAGTAATTTTACTAATGAGCCTCTGGCTGAATTATAATTGACAACCGCCAAAGACCAGGTGTTTTCCTGCATTTGAATTTCAAAATCGTGCTGGATAGATGTTTGCTTAAAGCATGTATTCAAATGCTGAGTGTGTCAAGATGAAGGACCAGCTCTGGCACCAGCTGCCTGGCACTACGGAGCCCCTGATTATGGCACCGGGGGCGACGTGTCAGCTTGAAATACTATGGCCCGGGTTAGCCTGTTTTAAGGCCAACAGCTCCAGTAAAAACCGCAGCTGGATCCTGATTTTGCTCAATGTGTGATGGAGAGTCGGCAAGAAAGGGCTGCAAAAGAAGCAATCCCAGGCAAGGGCATCTACAAGGCCAATAAATAATGTGGTGTGTGAGGAGCTGGAGTGATGGCTCGCTGTATTTACTCTCTGCTCTTCTTAACAGCTCTTTGAATGTGGTGTTTTCTCCTGCAGAGGGACAATTAAAGAAGCCCACGCTCGGGCTCCAGACTCTGAATGATTATGGAATACTGATGCGAGGTGATGCCCAGCCGATCCTAACAGAGCTCCACTGCCGAGTCCTAAATTGATTGGTTTCTGTTCTACTTTTTGTGCCGACTGGATGAAAAAGGCTCCACCAGCTGACAGACTGATGACTGAAAAATAATAGAGTGTGTGGAGCCTGATGAGGCGGAGGGGGAAGAAATATAAGAAATATACGCAGATAAAGTGCTGAGGAAGTTTTGGCCCAGGAAACAGAATATAAGACATGAAGGCATTTCATTTACATTCACTGATATGTAGTAACATCTGTGTTTAGGCCCAGGGGTTGGGGCTCAAAGCATTGTAAATGATCAAGTCTAAATCCAAGGCCCACACCTACCTGACATTGCTCAATAACCCCATGTCCTTGCAGGTGGTGGACCCACATGGCAGCAGACCCACTTTGCTTCGTCAGGTTTAAACCAGGTTCATACCCGGCCACCAGGACCTCCCTGTTTCTCTCTTCCAGGCCGAGGATGCTGGTTTGAACTCTTTAAACTTTGGTCACCCATCCAGCGACCAATATGGTGACAGAGTTGCATTTGTTGCACAATGGAAATGGACAACTTGCCAACATGTTGTTCCTCTGTGAGGCGATTTACACGATTAAAGGCACAGAAATGGAGGAACAGGTGGACGGAGACTTGATCTGGAAACAGGAAGTGTAAACTCTGCAGGTGAGTGAACGTTGGGGGCCCGAGATGAACTCGGTGCAACACTTTTCTGTTTGCTCTCATGTTGTGCTGCAGTGAATAGACGGAGGCAGAAGATCCGAATCTTTAAACAAACAAGGATTTTATCTCCTGACTGTCAACAATAAACTGGACACAGGACAGCTTGATTTGATCTGAACAGCAGCTTCTGGAACATGAGACAGTAAAAACTGCTCCATTGAAGGCTGTAGGAAAAAAATCTTTCAGGCTGGTTTGTGAGCAGCGTCCCTCCTTCTGCTCTTCAACAGCAGGAAAAACTCGGAGCTGCAGACTAAACCTGGGATCAAACAACAGGAGTTCTCAAATCTTACCTGCAAAGAGCAGCACAGACTGAACTAAGCTGCTCGCAGCACGTGATAGGTCAACCATGTTGTCGCACATGTGAAGGAAAAGGATCACACAGCCTCCGGATCTCGTTCATTCAAAACTGTAGTTTGTACAGCAACTTTCACTGTGAATACAGTTACAGAATCTAGTTTAAAGGTACATATTGAACATATATAATCATTGTTTAGTCTATCAAATGTCAGGAAATAGAGAGAAATATCCACCACAAATAAATTGCAAAAATAGAAACGCAGCATGACTTTTTCATGTACTATTTGGGAAGTGAGAATTATTCCACTACTTCTCGTGTTAAGAATCCCTTGGCAATCTAAATTGTGTCCATGAATGGAAGTTAATGGTAAAAGTGATGTCTCTTCCAGTTCATTTTCTCAGTTTTTCTCCTAATATCTCGTTAGCATTTGCCAGCACAACTCTCAGAACTTAGTGATCCTTGGAGCGCTTCACTCTGCGTGAGCCCGGACAGACTGGGCTTGTCAAAATCAAACAAAAAGATTGTTGTATTTCAGCTGCTCTGGATTTATAATAACCAGATCTCCAGTTAGGAAAAACCTCCAGACGCGATGGTAGAGAGGCTTCCTGTGTGACCTCGGCTTTAATTTATTAAAATCACTCCTCCACGAGTCGTCCTGATGTGGTCATCCGGTATCATCTGTATTGTCCTTTTTAATTATACGCTTCTCATCTAATCTACACAAAAGCACAAGAGTGTTGGGCTGATTACGGTTGACCCTAAAAGTAATTGGCAGGCTGCTTGCCAAAGCAGGGGATTAATCTAATGTTTTGGAGCGATGATGAATCAAAAGCATTCGGAGGAGATAAATCACAAGAGGCCCAACAAACAAATGACAGTGACTGTAATTATCAAGAGGACTTTGTTTTGCAGCTCCACCGAAAAACTCAGTGTACTGAGAGAAAGGCAATAAAGCTCAGCAGACTGCCGAGCTATTGTGTGAGTTGATGGCCAGCCAGGGGAGGTGGCAGATTCCTAATATCTGCTGAGAGGCGTGAACATCAGGTTGCCGGTTGAAAAGCTGAACCATCTGGGAAGAAGGAAGGCGAGGAGAGTTAATATGAAACGCTGTCTTCTCCCTTTGAGACTCGCGATCAGTGGACTCTTGAGCAAGGCACTGAACACAGTGGAGCTGCTCAACGCTCAAACAGACTCAAAAACATACTGAGATTCCAGACTTTCACCTCATTTATGTAATTACTTGTAACATATTGCAAAGTTTTACATCTTCAGGCCTCTGAGGCTTTTACAAATACACAAAAACTAAAAGAATCGCCCTTCGAATGAACTGCTCACACCTCACAGACGTGCAAAGCAGGTTGGGAACCAACAGTTAGTATCCAAGAAACCAGGTTATGCATTGAGATTCTTGAAACCTGCATAGAATGTGTGTGTAATGTGGAATTTAAACACCGCTTTCAATAGAAAGAGGAGTCTAGTTTTGGCATCCAGGGTTCTTTAAGTGAAAGCCACATTCATATTCTGTATAGATAATGTTCGGTGACTGACAGTTGGAGCAACAATACGGCTCAGATGGACGATGGATAATGCGCCTGACTGAATCATCAGCACAAAAAATGAGCTGTTAGGTTGGAAAATCTAGTTATTTGATAAAAAGTCGAAGGTACAAGCTTGTATATGAAAACATAAGAAGTAAAATGATGTTCAGAATAAAGATTACACACAGAAAGCACAAACATGTGGGGCCCCTTTAATGCAGCCACCTCATGCATCTGTTCTTATCTACAAATTACTGAATCAACAACCAAACCAACAGGCATCTGATCAGAGGACCCAAGAAATCCTTTGATAGTGTTTGTCCTTTTTATTTTCAGCCAGCAACAATAATTGACTTGTGATGCTAATAAGAAAAATGATCGTTTCCAGGCTTCTCGAGGGCCCTTCCCATGTTGGGGCCCATTGGTAGTTTTTGTTCCACTATTTGGGGCAACGACGTCCGCAAACCTGTTGAAACGGTTCAAATCACATTCATACGTTCAGCCTCTCCGTATTCTCTTTTCCACATGAATAAAGGTCAACAAGAACACACTGAAGGATTTCCTTTTTTGTAATAATCAACTATTCTTTTGTATTTTCTTATCACTGAGTGCGTCTTCAAATGGCGAATGCAAATCAGATTTTAATGGGTGGTTGTAAAATCACACAACATTGATTCCTTTCCGAACATAACAATAAAAATAATTTAGAATCCAATTACCAATCATGAAATGTGTCAGCAGGCCTGTTCGTCGGTACTTTGTGTTTGATGAGGTTCAGTTTGGCTGCAGCCGAAGTGCTGAAGGTGCTCCTTGTGGATCTTTTTTTTTATAAAGCATAAACACGGGTATTCATCAGATCCTGGAGAGCCTCCTGAACCGTGCAGAGCTGTCCCTCACCGTGGCTGACACGGTTACAAACACCTAAATTAAAACATGTTGGGCAAACACTCGAGTGGGAAGAGAGAGCGAGATGGGAGGAGGGGACAGATAGGAAAAATCGAGAAGGAGGGTGAGGATGCGAGCCAGTGCTTTCATGTCCTTCCAGCCCGCCCTCTCACACAAGGGTTTACTCAGAGAAATCTGCCGCCTGTGGCTGTTCATAGAGTTCTGAATTGGCCCTATCGGTGGGATTTGTTTGCACAAAAGGGAGACATTTGGACTGGGACTATCACAGGCCCAGACCTCCATGTCTCAGCTCAGTGCAGCAGCCTGCCAGGGACGCTCCTACTTGCCAAAGTCTTGCAGCCCTGAAACGAGTCGGTGGGCACGAGGTCGCAGTACGAGCGCGTGTTTGAAGAGTTTGGTGGGTGGTGTCCTTTTTAATAGGCTTCCAAAAACCCAAAACACAAGAGCAAACGTGTAAAGAGTGGGTCAGACGGTGTTTACCTGCTGTAATGTAAGCTAAAGTCGTTAGCATGTCTGGCTAACTAGCTTACTACCAACAGCATTAACCTAGCTATACTCAAAGCATGTCAGCTAGCTGTATGAGTTTGTGTTTACAGGTTAGGACTGCAGTAACTTGGATCATCAGCTGGTGAGGACGCCTGGCACCTGTTAGCGTTAGCCTCAGTCGTTTAGCATGATATCATGTATCAAGTGCATATTTGAGACCTCTTTTACAAGATGCTCATTTTAAAATGTGTCAAGTAGAAACAAACAAACAAAAGTCAGCCAGAATACTCGCAAACTAACGTTAGCTTGACTAGCTGGCTAGCTACGGGTAATAAAAAATAGTTCGCCAGCAGGAAATAGAAGTAGCCTGATGTTAGTGGGGATTTTTGTGTCTTTTGGTTGCTGCTATTTTTCTGTGTGAAATCTAGAACACATTGGGGTTTTTTTTAAAAGTGAGAATTTCAAGCAGTAAATCGGTGATCCACCGTTGTCGTAATGTGCCGGACGAGAGCGGAAATGTAGCAACAGTAGCAAAAGGGCAGTCAAACGTTAGGTGTGCTCAGTAGCAACGTTATAAAGAAATCTACTGTAGAAGGAAATGTGCAAACTGGTGCAGATCTTTTATTGTTTTCTGTCCCTGCTGAGAGTATAAATATAAAAAAGTATTTTAAGGATGTGCCCAGGAGCCCCTCTAAATGCCCATTTCCACTTGCATCCTTCCTTTCCTGTGGCTTTTTCCACCTTAAATGAAATCTCAGCATCACAGCATTTCTTTACTGCTAACTGGAGAATGGATATTTGCAAAAGGAAGTTAAAACATCAGTGTTTTAATTAGATAACTAGTGCAATTAATCGCAAGATTAGTGTCAACATCTTCTTTTGCAGTTGTGTCCCAACCATCTGCTGCGTATCATGAAGTGCACCACATGTAAGAAAACAAGCAAGGAAAGGCACTGATTAAAGAGAATTTGGTAAAAAGAGCTTCTCATTAATTTGAAGCAGTAGCACAGAACTCTGTTTCCAAATAAAACATGAAAACGGTGCAGCTGCTTATCCAGCTCCAAAAGCATAAGAAAAAAAACAAAGATTAGTCCTGTGAAATCATTTCAATCAGATTTCCCTTCAAAAAGATAAAATGGCATTGCATCATATCTCTCAGAAGTGTGAAAGTGTTGATTCTCTCTCTGCTGGTGTGTATTCTGGACCGTCAGGGTTTGTCAGGGTAACGATCTCTTACACTGAAAGCCTCAACACCAAACAAAACTAAAGAAATAGATAAAATGCTGCGGTGCTCATGGGAAGAGGGAGACAAAAGTGAGTCACGGAGGATTTGCAAAGTGAGGATTACAGCTGGTTTTGAGGCACAGCTGCATCTCATCTGCAGAGCTCGAACCCTGAAGTCTTTTCACTGCCCTCTTCCACACAGATGCAACTTCTACCTTCTTCTTTACATCATCTCTTCATCTTCACAACCCTCTTCTAGCTGTTGTTCCACTTCTGAGCGCTGCAAGTGTGAGCTCAATGTCCTCAGATGCACAAAAACAGAGATTTAAAAACACACCAGAGGGAGGGAGGACGGGAGAGAGAAGCTCCGGAGGAGGTGGTGGTGGTGGCGGAGGCATTGAGTATATTTTTGTTAAGCTTCTTTACTGCCTGCCCCACAGATGTACAAGAGGAGCTGCAGCTACCATGGACCAAAGACCGGGAGAATATCATGTTTGCCTCATTAAAAACGACACTCTCAGTGAGGTGAGCGCAAAAACAAACAGACAATGGGGATAATAAGACGCCCTGCAGCCCCTCACATATTCAAATGAGTGGGACACATGCAGATTTGCACTTCATTATTTTAAAACGGTCCCGTCCTTGCTCACTAAATACGACCAACCATCAGGATGAAACGAGCAGAGAGGTGGAAAAAAGAATCAATTCAAGAGTAGTTCATAGCTGTGAAACCCATTAGTCTCCAGACAATTAGGGCACATGTATTGTGCATTGTGTCGTGTGCAATATGAAGCAGAACGCCCCCGAATGCAGCAGCTAAAAAGGTGAATTAATCAGTTAATTAATCAGAGGCTACACACACAAGTTTCAACAACTCAGAGGGGGTGAAAAAAAAGATATGAGAAGAGGAGTGCCTTCGTATTGTTGCATGTGCATGTACATAAGCAGCAGTCCATTGTTCTACTTCAGCAAAAGTACTTTCATTAAAAGTTCCCCCCAGAAGTACTATTTAAAATTCTGATTGTTGTGGAGTCCGCAAGCAATTTACTGTTATTTCAAAATGCATTTATAATCACAAAGATGATTGAAATCAGTATGAAACCCCCACTGAAGAAATAAAGGGAGTAAAATGCCCAGATACAGATGACCTGACCTCATTGTGCTCTCAGTTAGCTGCACAGCAATGCTTTCTGTACAATTTATACGCTTCTGTGCATTTTTGTGATAATTGTCAGCTGAAATCTGCCACTCAAAAGCAGCAACACGGCCATTTTTGTTAGGGAATGCCGCACAACAAGGCAATAAAGTTAAAATGTGTGTTTGAATTATGCATATGTGAGGGTGGTGCTGTGAGTACAAAGCATTAGAAACAGGTCCTCAAATACTGTTGTTATAATAGAATTCCACTCAATATGCAAATTCTCTCCATGTTTTCAAGGCAATCACGCGCTCGCTCAGCCACTGCTCTTTCCTGGACATGGTCTCTTTTTGCATTGAATGGAAATATGCTTATTTTCTGAATTAATCTTTTTTTTCTGCTCATCGCAGTTTACAGTATCCAGGCGGAGGTAATGGCTGCAGTTTTTTTACAGGCACAGAAAACAGTAATAGGGATTTAAAGAAATAAAAGTTGCCATATCATAAATTGATTATGTCTCTGTTCAATTTCAGTGTAATCCAGTTTTCCTCTCTTCCAGTCTTGTGTTTGTTGTCAATTGAGGAGCTGCAGGCGCCGCATACTTACAGCATGACGGAATGAAAACCAAGTTGTAGTCGGCACTTTTCAAAGCAAAAGGAGTGAACATGTACATTTTGTCAAATGGATGTTTTATCTGACAGCGCTTCTGAACTCGTGGGGATGGAGGAGTCTCACTAAAGGGTGTCATTAGGCTGACGAGAGAAATGAAAGGTCAGATTCAAAGCTTCCTTTGTGCGTAATTAAGGGAAATTATCCTTCACAGTTTTGGCAGGGCAACGGGCTGATGAAAATCTGCCTCCGCTGCGGTCGGGCCGCCTGCACAGAGGATAGTAAATAGCTCTGCCACTGAAAGACGTGTCAGAGGGACTTCTCAGACCACCTAAGGTTTTAAATTGAGGCTTTCCTTTCAATAAAGGTGACATTAAAGTGACTTTGCATCGTGTGGCATAAATGGACGCTGTCAAACTTAACATCCTCTGCTTTTGGATGAATTATTTCCACCCAAATAGCACTCAAAGTTTCAGCACATGCAACACTGTCCATTAGTGCACATATAGTGAACACTTAGTGTTAAATACCAACACGTTGTGTGTCGTGTTGTGTGTTTTCCAGCCTGCCTGTGTATTTTGATGCCAAAGTGTGGAGACCAGAAGTGCAGCGGTGCGTGTAAACGTGTACAGCACGTGTCCACCTCTGAGTAGGTGGATTTACCACATGCATACCCCAAAATAGCCACAAAATATGTGCAAGTGTACATCTTGCAGAGGAAGTCTGCGGTTCGGAGGCCTGACCATGAAACCTTTGTTCCCTGCAGTCCCACAGCTCTCTCTGCTGTGACTTCCTGTCATCTATCTACGGTCAGGTTTCTAATTAAGCCTTAAAATGCCTCCAAAAGTACCTTCAAAACAAATAATATCTACAATGAAACTATATATTTTAAAAGATGTTCATCTTCGGCAGGAGCCGACAGGCTGCAGCTGTTGAGGGAGGGAACATATTGTTGGTTTTGGTCTTTTCATGTGATTTCTTGACAGTAAGAAATAAAGACTAGAAGCAGCCTTCCACTCTCTTTAAGACATTTTCGGGTCCTCTGTGTAGTTCTGTCAAGGCACCGAAGGGGGAAGGCGTCGTCCTCACCTGAACCAAACTAAACAAGGAAAACATTCCCGATTCTGCATCTTAAATTATTCTCAGTGTTAAGCCACAGTGTGATGAGCCAAGTCCTTCGCCTTGACTGAGAACTTTTCATTATTATACTAAATAAAAGCAGCTGAAACTATCAGGAGGACCTTGTCATACGTCTCCCGCTGGAAATCAACCTGAAATCACCAAAGAAACAAAGCACTACATGTACATTTCATGTCTTGCTTTCTTTATTTTCTTACTCGCAGGTTTGCAGAGTTGTTTTTCCTTCATTGCTTAATTTCTTTAAATTTTTTCTTTAATGAACACACCGGCCTGCCAGATCCTCCACCACCACCACCGCCGCTGCCACACTCCTCTTTCCTCCCCGACTCCTTTTGTTTTCCCAGCAATGCCGCCTCTGGCATTGTGATCACAGCTTCAAGGTCCCCGACGCTTGAGCAAAAGTTGAAAGCAGCAAGAGAAAGGAACACCAATTAGCTTTTTCCTCCTCTCATAATTTATTTTCAGTGGAACAAAAGATCCACAGTGTCTTGGAGAGAAAGAAAGGGACAACATCTGTGCTGGTTTGTGAGCTCCTGGAGGTACTAAACGTGATTTGACATGAGTTTGACAATGGCTGCCCACTCTGCAGGAATTAAAATGACAAACATTGACAGAGCATTGTACAGCCCCTGCGAGATGCTCTCTGTTGGCACTAATTTCCCCCTTCCTATTAGTTGTGAGTTGTAATTTAGCAGCCCACTGTTTAGCAGAGGGAGCCCGGGGATTCCCGATCTCAACCAAATTAAGATAAAGTAGTGATTATTTGGACTGCAGAGTAAAACATCCACTTCTAGGAGTTCTGCATGGAAGCATATGAAGAACGTTCCCCCCCGAAACTGTCTCAAACCCAAAACACAACACACTCTGCTGCTGTGATCCTGCGATGTGAGATGGAAGTTCTCGCTCTAAATAACATAAGGCGTATTATTAAAGGCGTATAGGGACCGGCATTGCAGACCGGCTTAGGCTTCTAAATGCTGTGATATGTGGCGTTGCTCCATCCTGAAATGATTAGCAATGTTAAATGAGGTTCTGCTTGTAGTGGAAAGTACACACAGTGTTATCATCCGCCTCGCTGGAGCGTTTTAGCATCTTTCAGCTTGTTGTTTTGGTTTCTGTTTCGGTTCAGCAGGAAGCCGATTCAGTAAAACAAGCTCTGATGAAGCCACAACGCGTGGACACCAGCCCAGCACCAAACGACAAAGAGAAAGACTCAAAGACTGAAGCTGTATATTCTTTCAGGAGTTGGTGGAGACCAAACTAGAGATGAAATGTATCGAGTGACCAGAAACACAAGTCCAAACGAATGCTATTATTGCTCTGTGTCTGCTGGACGTGTACATTTGCGAACATGATTTTCATAACAAATGAAATACGGTAATAATATGTCAGTGTTCTTCACAACTCGATCTTCCGGCCCCAAGTGGACAAAAATGACTTCACGCTGCTTTAATATCTCCTCAATAGAACAATAACTTGCAGAAGTGGCACCTAGACACTCATTTGAAAGTAGCTATTGATACCCTCCCCAGTACTTGTGGAAAACAATCTCTGCTGCACCCCTGGAGATAAGTTTCCCCACTTACATTAACACAGATAGCACCTGGTGGCCAATAGAGGAACTGCACCTGAGGGCACTTAAAGATGTTAATTTTCTTTCTTAAATGTTGATGTATTTTAAATCTACTTTTTTAATTGCTCATTACTACCAAAGTTACTCACACGCTCATGTCAAGATTGTTCTCAATGTGCGTTTTCATGTCCTCGTGGAGGTAAAGCACCTTCCGTTCTTTCCACTTACCAAAGCATTTCACAGCACTTTCTTCCACTTATTGTATAATAAACACCATCCTCTCCAATTTCTCATCTCGCCTCCTCACAAACACACACAAAGAGAATTTTCTTATGAATACTTGGACAGGGGGGAGAGATAGCCGGCTGGAAAGTCTGAGCCAATCAGCGATACTCTGCTTCTTCCTGGATGTGCAGTACAGAGTCAGTGACAGAGCCAATCACCACCAAACAGCCATATGTACCTCCAGAACCTCTCCCTACCCATCCGGGCACCTCGTCATTTAAAATTAACCCCCCCCCCCCCCCCCCCCCACATGGTGAAAGACTTGCGTGCATCCCACCAACCTGGAGTCTAGCTTCATCTGAAGAGGGCTTTCATTGGCAGGATCATCACGTTGCAGCTCTTCAGCCCCCGAGGCGAATACTGTATCTCCTCTGAATTACTTTGTAAGACACTTAAACTGCTTCAAAAGAGGTAACGTCACTCCTGAGATCTACCAAGAAGTCACTTTATTTGCTATTTGAGATAAACAGAATTTAAAGTCCCAACATGACTTTTATTTCTTACAATAAATTTGAGGATTATTCACCCACAGATGTATTGAAGAGTGTTTGTGTTTATTTGGATTTGTGCCTTTAGCAGCTGCTGTAGAAATACAGTGAAGGTTTATTGATTTTCACGGGCAGATCAGGGCTGCAGAACAGAGAAGCATCTCAATGCAAGGTGCACTGCTGCTGCGTTCATTTGAATAAAACATGTGCACAGCATGTGGGGGGCCGCAAACTGCAACGCAAGGGCCACGTGGCCGACGCCTGTTACCAAGCTAGCCAGCTAATATGCTAGCATGTTGACTGGCCACTGACGAGCGATATGAGCAAGAATATGTCATTTTATATCACTGTTACAGTAAATGTTCAATACTTTATCATCTGTATTTACGATGTCACTCTCCTCCTCCGTGTTCCTGTTTCCTGTTGGAAAACCAACTTCGAGGTCATGTGACGTGAGAACGTGGTCCTGAAGTGGTACAGAGTCACTACGTCATGTCGCTCCAACCCTACGATGAGCTGCTTTGCAACACACTAATGTGAACTTATAAATAATCCTATATGGATTTTAAAAAATGTTAAAATGATGAATCCTAAGCAAATGTCTTTATGTAGAACATGTTTGTTCCGTTATACAGTCTCTTTATGTTGATCAGTTCTGTAATTCTTTTTGAATCCCTGAAGAAGAGTCATGTTTCTCAGACAAAAGTTTCCTCTTCAAGAAGTCTCTTTGAACTGTATTTCCCTCCACTCAAGTCGAAAGTTGTTTTTCTCCTGGATCTGTGGCTTCCACGATGCTTTCTCAACTTCAAAAAGGAACCCAGGACCGGGGATGATCCAACACCATGTCAGCGTGGGGCTGCTCTTGTACTTCCAGCACTGTGAGGTCTTGGGTTATTTTTTCGGCCAGGGTCAAAAATTGGTCACGGTTGGAGTTTGTTTTTGTCTCAAATGTTGCTTCAGGATTGTTCAAGTCTTGGTCTCCTCACTATCTTTGGCTCCTTAGACCGAACAAACCCTTAAATTCCTGCTGTTCTAACTGGTTAATAGGACAATTAAACATGTAACATGTATTGTTTCTGGCTTTTTAGAAGGGGCAAATCTTAGTTAGTTGGTTAAGTTTGGGCAGAAATGAAGGTAAAAGTAGCTCAACCATAGGTAGATTACAACACCTTTACTTTCTGCTGTAACATGTGGAGGGAAAACTCTTTGTTTCACCAAACAGAAGGAGACGAGGCTCCAAAAGGAGGTGTTTTATCCTGTAAACAGCTAAAACAAATACTCAGTTGTTATTTTTCATTTTCCACTTTCTGAGGAGACTTGAAGACTGCGTTAATAAGAAAGACAACAGAAGCGGCCCGTTTCTTCTTGTCTTACAGAAACGTTGTTATGATGATGTCTCTACAGTGAACAGACGGGTCACAGCTCACCTTGTATTTCTCAGTTTCCCCTCCTTATTATTATTATTCATTTTTCCTCTCTCTCTTTCTACAACAGTGAAAAAGGTCCCTGCAGATGTTCCCTTGGCTTTTATGTCAAAAGCTATCTGACTGATACGAGTAAATGTCAGCCGAATCCACAAGTAAAAAACAACCTGATTATTCCTTTCCGTGAAAGGTCACCTGTGACACGGTATCTCGGAAAATGCAAGATACATTTGTACAACATTAGGTGTGTCCAGCCCCGCCCGGGCCGGTCACATCGTCTGTCTCCGCTCGGCCTAAAAAAAGAAACAATAGTCTGAAGACACGCTCGACTGAGGAGTCACGCGTTCTTTCATCTGTTCATGAAATCTATGTTTGTGATGAACGTGATGTAAAACAGCGACTGCAGCTCATCACGGGACCCTCGTCAGGCCTTCAGTCCACAGCGGCTGACAAACTGTGATGTCTCCATGTTCTTCCACAGCTGACCGCCTTGTTCACTCATACAGGCGACGGACGGTGTGAGAAGATTACTTTTCATGGATTGCATTCGTAACAGTTGGGAGTGATGCTTTTCTCCGGCACACAGTGGGCGACGGAGACGCTTTGCATTGTGCACCGGTGCAGCACCTCGTGAAAAAGCTTCTCATCTGATAGACGTGGCAATTTCAAGTTACAGCAGACGTCAATCTTTGCAGGAAAATTGCAAAAGTGAGGTAATATTGTGCTGTAGGTCTTTTGGTGATTTACTCTATATTGTAGGTAATATAAAGCCCAATCTAGGTTGGAGCGGGTGGATGAGAACAAAATATACACTGGTGGCGTTTCTAGTGGCTGAGGATGGCACAATTTTCCACTGGAACTCTGACAGTGAACGCAGCAGAACACGCCTATCCTCTTGCCTAATGATGCAAATTATTAAAATGATTTTCCTCCACAACCTGTTTCATGCATTTCCTTCCAGAAATAATTGAGGAATCTTTTTATGTTTTCAATTAACTGCCCCCCCCCTCCCCCCTCCCCCCTCCCTGACATTCATTCTAATTGCTAAAGATTCAGGCTTTACTTGGAAATGTTGCGGGGCATCACAATAACAGGCGCTTTATTTTCCCCTGTCAATCTTCCACAATGAGACGGAGAAGTGAAGTGAGAGGGAGTTTACAAATAATTACTGGAAGAAAAACATCTTTTTCTTTTTCTGACTCAGAAGAAATACACACACACTCCTCTCAGGGAGTAATTACAGTCAATACTGCCACAGTACAGTTGTTTTCAGGAAATATACTGCATCCACACCTGATACACACATCTCTAATCCTGCACCATAAACCTGCAGAAAATTCATTCATTCATTCAAGCTTTGTTTAAATCTCGAGGCATCATTGTGATCTTGAGAGCACAATAAAAACAGAACAAATCCACCAAAATAAAACAAGAACAGGACGCACTTTAAAACAGTTCAGAGTCTGTAATCATGGTTTTAAACTGTGTTAATGTGTGTTGTAAAGTGTGCAGCACACAAACTACAATCACTCCACCAATGATGGCAATAAGACCACTTTAATAAGGAAGTGATGTGTAATGGTGATGGTGTTTAACGTCTTTATAAATAACTAGAAATCAATGCTCGTCACGTCTCACTGTAGTCTCATGCACTCAGCAGCAGTTTCACCTTGTGTTGGTTAAGGCCGACCAAGAACCAGAGCCACCATGAAGAGGGAGCGCCATGCCCCCGCCATGCACCACCACGTGTTGTCACCGCGTTTTGCACCGCACGTAACGCAGCCTAATGACGTCATCAACCCGCGACACGAAGGTACGACGTGATGACACCAAGGACAGAAGTCTTGAAGCATAAACGCTGCAGCTCTTACAGTTTTAAGTTTTAATTTCATCACTTTAAAACAGGATTATTAACGACGCCCTCCGGTGGACGGTGTGTGAGGTCCATTTACAAGCGGGTTGAGAAATATGTTTCTTTTTCTGGGTCTGTTTTGCAAACATATGGACTCTAAATTGCAGTTGATCCTCTCCAGCTCCAGTTCCTGACTCCTCCAGCGTCCTGACGGAGGTGAAAACTAGGCTAGCCTTCCTCTCGGTTTCCCCTGGGAGGAAGTGGCAGATGTACAGAACCATACTGGCCCTCCCTAGCACGTATACAACACACACACACTAAACTAGAAAGCTCTCCAGGGTTCTGTCTCAAGCCGAGCCAAAAACCCAAGCTGGGTAATCCCAAGGGAGCTCAACTCCACCACTGGCTCTCCCCTCAAATCCTATTGGGTCAGACGATCCAGAGAGCAACTGCTCCACCACTGGAGAGAGGAGGGGTGCGCTTGCTTTGTTCACAGTCCTATACGGCAGTGCTGTCCCTGTAGAGAAAGCGAGGACGGCGGGGCGTTTCGTGACTTTGTGAGGGGCACTCTATACACCCACATACAGTAAACACAGCGTCATCCCTCTCCTGGGGTTCTGCAGCACGCCGCAAACATTTTACACAACAGTTAAGACTCATCAGCCATGATTATGTCACGTAAAGCAGGCGGATGCAAAATCAACAGGAAAACATTTTTCTTTCATCACTCAAAGCATTCTGGAGGAACAACAATCAATTTCAGACTAATCCGACAAAATGCAGCCGTCACCTAATCAGGAGCGAGGCCGCGAGGTTCGCCTCGAATCATGGCACGGCAGCGTCATGCGGATGTCTGGTGCTGGCGTGGAAAATCAGGAACAAACACACCAAAGAGTGAAAACGTGCCAGAGGGAGGGAGTCGGGAGTCATTGGGAAAATACATCCAGTGAGCTGGATGGAGAGAAAAGATAACACAGATCGACACTGTAAGAAGTCATTACAGCTACAGGGAAAAGCAGCGAGGACTGAAGTCGTGTGTTGGAATTTCTCCCATTGTTTACATGTAAATTATGACTTTTTTTTCCTCTAGCGTAAAGAAAAAGAAATGTCAGCACAGAACAACCAGTAGCTCCTCAGCAGTGTTTCATTTCAGTCGATTTGGTCATTTTTTATTCAAATGTTTACACTCAGAATAAAGACAGCACACTGAAATAGCCCACTGTGCAGCATCGCTCATTAAAATGTACCTGGCAATGAAATTCAGAGGAAAAACCCAACTTTGGGGGTGCATTATAACAGACTGTGCAGCTATAAGATTTACAGTCATGAAGTATTTACACCTAATATCCACATGCAATCTGTGAGCTGATGGAGAGGCCTAATAAAAGCTCATTTCCTGTCCCCCTGTGCAAAGCAAGCAAAGGTCAACATCTGCTCTCGCCAGTTTGGAAAACACTGGGAGGCAGAGGATGACTGAGGGGTGGGGGGGGTGTCATTAATTGGCAATCACAATCATTTTATTCGCTCTGTACGGTGGCGTGTCTAGGTGTTAATGAGTAATATGTGAGCAACAGGAGCTCAAACAGTCCTGGTATGTGGCACTTTGGCCTCACCTCGTCATGCTTTGCCTTTAAAGTCATAAAATAGGATTTTCCCCCCTGATTGTTTTCGTGGTGGATAAAGTAACAAAACATCCACAGAAAGCTCTCAAACAACTTCAGTAGCTGCAGGTAACTCCACTTCTACACGTCTATATCAAAGCTCAGTATTTTATTTTATACTATTCAACGCAGTAGAGAGAGACGCACTGAGAAACCAAATAAACAACACAATAACTCACAGTACAAGCTCAACTGAAGCAGAGTTACACAGAGGTGTAGAGAAACAATGGAAGAGATTATTAGTAGACAAACAACACGGGAAGGTCACTCCGATAGTTTCCTTCCTTCCAAACAAAACAGCAGTCATGAGGACCAGTACAGCCTGTGTGAAGCCACTTCTCCGGACCAGTAAACAACAGGATGCAGACATGCTCATCAGGGTTATGCATGAGAATGAATTGAGTAATTAAGCCACTTTTAGTTTGGACATACTGAGCATGAGGAGTGGTTTCTAAAGTTCACAGTGTTCTCTGTGAAGTGTTTACAGACACCTCGGAGACACCGAGGGTTTAAAACAGGATTTGGCAACACAACACGCGTTTGTTGGAATGGTTAATATGAGAGAGGTGATCACTCCACGCAGAAAGTTGGCACTCTTTTATATGCTGCAGAGGACACATTTGCATATTCGTGGGGCCAAATAACAACAAGCGGGGATTGCTTCCTGTGGGTGGAGCTCTTCAGCAGCCATGTAGTAGATGTCAGTGAAGCTCACACATCACTGTCATGTTCAACCTGGCCGTGTGATGCCTCATATCAAAGGAAACATCTGAGACATCTGTAGTCTCTTCTGCTGTGGTGTCCTGTTACCTTCAGGATGTCTGATCCACCATGCAACACTTATTCCAATAAAATGTTAGATATTGGATTTGATTTCCAGCCTCGTGTGCTCAGCATGTATGGATCACTCTGCATGGCATCTCGCATTTCACACATCTCAGCGCTGCAGAGCCGAGAGACGTCCCCGTGGTGAGACACAGCAGCTTCTGCCAGGGGTCCGTCATATAAATAAACACACAAACACATTCGCTCGGTCACACCGTGATACTTGAAGCGGACTGACAGAAGTTGGTTGAGGTAAAAAAATAAAATAAAAAAGGCAATCCAGTTCATTTGCTGGCTGACTGGCAGGTTGTTGCACATCATGTTTGCGAGACGCTGAACATCAGCTGAGTAAGTGTAGAATCGGGTCATAATCAAACCTGGCAAACTTCAGCTCGCATTACATCAAGCCTGGTTCCTCTGATCCTCTTCAGAGTCGTCCGATCCGTCACCTCAGGGACCGCGCACAACTCCTCTCCAGCAGGCTCTCCGTTCAAATTATTCATCAGGCTGCGACCAGACAATCCGCTGGAACCCGGGAACTGAGAGAATGGTAACTAACTGTCAAGAAAGAAATAGTTGGAGACCCTTTGCTTCGCTCCTCTGCTGCTACGAGGTGGCGCAAAAAACAAAAAACACATCAATCTTGCATGTTGTTGACAGATTTCGGACACCTTTTCAAGGAGAGTTGGTTTGTCATTTGAATAATTTGTGTTTGGCGACCGGTCCATGTGCGGTCTCTCGCCGCGGCGTCTTGTTTGGTCTTTCCCAGCAGGACAAACTTTATGTGACAGTTGTGTTTGCACTGTAACGCTGATTCAATACGCAGACGTGCGAGGTTCCCAGACCTAATTTTCCATTTGTGGCACCCTGGTGGCTCGGTTATTTCTTGCGCTCCACGAACATTTTAATTTCTCTTCCGACTGCACGGCCATGACTCTTTTCAACCCTCTAATTTCCAAATTCCCCTTAGATTTGTGTAAAATTGTACAAATCAGAGAATGTGTAATTATACATTTGTAAGATAAATAGCATTCTTTGGTTAAAGGAATATTTTTACTCTGATCTTTGCACTTTTCCTACCATTGATTACAAGCTGAGTGATTACAGTTCATTATGCTTTCCAAAAACTTTATCTTGTGTATTTTGTAGTCAGAGTACACTGCCAGTCTGAAAGCAAAAGCCTTCTCAGCCGATGCAGGGCTTGGTTTGACGGCTCCAGGGCTGTTTTTTAACTGCATAGATGCTTCGTACAGTAACAGGGAGCTGAATCGTGAACCAGACAGCCAGGACCAGCAGCCACTGCACATGTCCATCACAAAGCACATGGCAGTTTGCATGACTGCTGTCCAAAAGCCGCTGTCAAACCGCCAGCTAGTCACAAAACAGGCAACTGTCACAAGGCAGAGACACAGCTGACAATTAGGAAGCAATCGTTGTCATTCACTCCCAGTCACTCCCGTAGAAAAGTGACCAGCGGGCCAGAATTTCTCTTCCTTTTTCTGCTTCGTTGTTTTGTCTCGTTAGCTCCTGTTGATGCTTCACAGACACTTTGCCCACCTGTCACTTCTCACTAGCCATTTGGACATCAACCACAACACGCAGAGGGCATCTGGCTCGTCCCAGGATCGCACTTCGTATGACTTCCAGGAAACCGCTGCGTCCGTGCACAGTGGACCAAACCAACATGAAAAGAGGAGGAAACGGGTTTGCCAGGATGTGATTTAATAACCTTCTGCTCTTTCCACATCTGCATTAGCTCAGAGGGAAAATAAGTCATTTGAATGAGCAGCTGCTTTCTTATCTCGATGGCCTTGCGTCTTAATCAGCTGCTTTTAAACATGAATGAGATGCAGCTCTGGTTTGAAATGCTGCCTTAAAAGGACATTCTTGGATTTGTGCTCATATCAGTTATGATGTATTTAAGTTAAACGTTCCTCTGCTGAGGTCGAGGGGTGTAGCAACAGCAGAAAAACCTTCACAAGGCAGTTCATTAATACAAGACATGGGAAGCCATCAGGCGATACAGAACAACACAATAAAACAATCTGTGTGGATCCATTTTCATTCAGAACGGACTCTGGCTCTGGCACACGATGATGACATCGCTGTTCTTAATACCTGTGAGGCTCTGATTGGCTTGTGCTTCTTCCAGCCGCCGGGGAGCTCTGGACACTAGACTCACTTGAATCACTTGAAAAATCTGATGGGATTCTGCAGGAGGTCTGGAACCAGGATAAGATCAAGACAGGTGTAGAAAGCCTACTAGTTAAACTCAAAGCACATACAGAAAATAAATAGAACATATTATTATTTATACGGATTTGATAATAAAAGGGTTGGAAATTTACATTTTGTTCATAAATCATAAAAAAACAAGAAAGTGTAAAATTCTTATCTTACAAGAAGTGAAAAGTGAGAATTATATCCAGAATATAGCAGGGTGAGACTCCACAGGTCAAAATAAATAGGTCAGGGTTACCAAACTATTTCAGCGATGGTGCAGGGAAGATATATGTGAGAGAAAAAGAAACTATGTCCCATATTTCTTTCCCTGACACTTTCTGTTTCTGCACCTTTGACAGTTCATACCAGCATCATCCTCATTGTGCCTTTTCCCTCCATTTTTTTATTGTCTATCTATCTATGTAGGTCTTATTTTTGTTTCATCTCCGTCTCGGTGTCTGTGCGGGTTTACCATGCTCCTCTAATTGTTTTCTCACCCGCTCTCCGGGGATGTGTAGGCATGGCCTTATTATCCCGGCTGATCGATGTGATTTATAGGTTTAGGGAGCGAGACATGCAAACTTTCTCATCTCCTGGGGCGAAACCAAAGAAATCAATCACACACACTCTGTGCTCAGTGTGTGTGTGTGTGTGGGCCAATCCAGACCTGAAAACTACTTTCTCCAAAGACCATCATGGAAGCAGAAGCACTCTTCAAATCGAGCTGCTGTGTCGAAGTTGTTCTGTTTTTTCTTCTCCCAAACACTCAAATGAATCTCAACACCAGCGCAAGTCTTTGTGTGTGTGCTAAAAATATACACCATCTTAACGTAACTCAGCTGAAACACTTTTTTTTTAAACATACTATTTAGTGTCTTTCACCACAGTAACGCTGATTAATTTGTTTATGCCATTGCGCTGTGCAGTAATTTGCCACGATGCAGATGGCCTCCTTGTTAACATAATCACGCTGGTCCCCGTGAGGACAGCAGGAAATCATATAGCTGTGGAGACGATTCCCACAGAGATGTGATGGTAATTGCTGTCACTGTTTTATCAAAGATTCTAGTTTTTTTTAATGGCACTCGGCAAAATGCATCACCCCTGATTCAGACCTGCATGGCTGTAAGACCTGTAGCTTGTTTTATCAATGATCAGCTCAGCTTCTCAAATACTGTGTTGGATTAAAGTTACTCTGATTTCTTTAAACCTCCCCCTTTACCCTTAATGATGGATCCCGCTGTGCACCTGCCAGACAGGTGTGCAACGTCAAATCTACACACGGCAAGCTGTGTTTGTCACAGTGCCACTTCTTGATCAACTCTATAAGGTGATAATATGTTGTGTTTGGTTTGTTCCACTGCCTCACTTGCAGCCGAGAAATGCCAAAGCTTTTTACAAGTCAGAAACTGTTAATTACAGTAACTTTGATATGACTTGAACGCATCATTAGTATTACCAACTGAGAACGGCTCCAAGGAACCTACGACAGTGCCTACATGTCATTAAGCCCCTCCTTTTAGAGTTGTGTGTCGGTACATTGAGAGCAATTGAGTGTGTGTGTGTGTGTGTGTGAGAAAACATAATTGGCCAATAAAGTTGATTGTGTTTCTATAAAAAGAAAGATTTTGGCAGTAATCACGTAGTAATCAAGTCCAAATCACAATCACAGAGACTTGACATGTAATTAAAGAGACTTGACTTCACTCGTTTTCTTTAAACTTCCTGCTACATAAAACATGAAACTGTGAAATCCATTTGTTTTGCAGTAAGCTCGGCCTAAAAGTACTAAAGTTACTAAAAGTAACTGTAGCCGTGTCACAATTTCTGCTTTCACGATTAAATGTTTTAACAAGTGGTATTTGTATTCCTCCCTGTCCACCACTGTGTAGTGTTGCTGATCTGCGGGTATTTCTGGCAAACTGCAGCTTCTGCTGTTGTTTGCATGCTACATGCTACATGCTACACTTTGGCCAAATCAGTACGTACTGATATTATAGCAGCTCAGCCTGCAGGGACACAACCAGGTGACTATCGCTGGATGATTTTTATCTGTTTCCAGTGACTCGAGAACTTCGATTAACCCCAGTTAGTCTTGTTTAGGGACAATTAATCATTAATTAACCGAGGGAGGAGGGTGGTAAATATTTACTTATTCATCACACGTATTTCTTGTTTTGCTCATGATTACTTTATGAGCCAATGTTCTTATAACGTATGTTCACGTGAGCAGCATTTAAATCTGACGAGCTGGCATGCCTGATTGCACATTCATCATGGATGTTAGACCATAATCTTTTATTCCTGCTCCAGACAGCCTGTTGATAAAATCCAGTGGAGAGCAGGGACTACAAAGTTAATAGACTATCACTCCCCCTAAAAAGAACTGATTGTACTATTCAGGAGGGTCACATACACGGTGAGAGGGGTCGCCGCAACAGCGAGAACAAACGAAAAACTGGGGGAAAGTGAGTGTAGCGAAAGAGTGTATTTTGAGTCCTGCGGGTTAATTCAGTGCCTTTCAGCTACAATTGCCGTGTCTAAACATTCATGAGCCGTAGACAGAGGGAGGGAGGGAGGGAGAGAGAGGCAGAGAAACGAGGGGAATGGATGGAGCAACAGCACAGCGCTCAGACACAAGAAGGAGAGCCGGAGAGGCAGCTGCTGTGTGAGCTCGTCCACAACCCTTTGAGCAGGTAGAGCGAGCACAAGCAACAGAGGGAGAGGCAGAGAGAGAGAGAGAGAGAGAGGAGGAGGAAAAGGAGGAAGAGGAGGGAGGGAAGTCTGTCTTTTCACCTGAAGATTACTTTGTCTCTCACTTCTTTCACCCCGAGCGCTGGAAGGAGCAGCGAGGAAGGAGGCGAGTTCATCAGGAGGTGCCACCTCTTGCTCTCTGGTCTTTTTCCTCTCTCCTGCACGGGGGTCAGCTGGACTTCTCTGCAACCCCCCCCCCCCACACACACACACACACACACACACACACACACAACCCCCTGGTGATCAGCCTCCAGTGGAAAGAAGACAAGAGAAATAGAAAAGGAGAGAAAAAGTGAGGAAACTGCAGTTCATGGCGCCGGCTGCAAAGGAAGAGAAGTTTCACTGAAATTCTGCGACAGAGCTTTTGAAGGTAGGATTTTAAATTTATCCGTTTAATGTTTGTTAATATGCATCTGTTAACACTGCATCACCTCAACACACACCTGCATTAACATAAAACCACCATCAGGTATTGATTTGTTGGACATAATGATCAGAACAACCTGTTACAAAGGTAAGTCTTTAAATGTTGCATTTGAGTGCTGTGTTTTACCACTGAGCCATCATAAATAGCATTTATTGACTTTGGAGAGCAGCTGCACTTGTTTTATTTACGTGAGCCACATGTGGTGAAAATATTGTGACAACAATGCAAAGCAGAACAGAGCGGTGAAATGACGAAGAGCAGAGTTTGTGTCAAAAAAGACAATCTGCAAGGAGGCGAGTATAAAGAGCAAAAACACATGAAGGACGGGAGGAGAGATAGTGGGAGCACCAAGGAGTTAGGATGAGCAGGGAGGAGGTAGAGGAGGGAACACAGGAGTGTGAAGCGGAGTTGGGCTGAGAAAGACAGACAGAGTAAAAGAGGAAGAATAGGAGGAGGTGGGATGGAGGACTGGAGTGGTGGGGGGGGCTCACTGGCAGCCAACTCAGTAACCAAGGCAGCTGACATGAGGGAGAGCCAACAGGGGACAGTGGGATTTCTATTTTTCACCCTTACCGAGATGCACCGGGGCCCTGCCAAGTCCCCTGCCTCGTCCCCCACGGATAAAGATTTCATTGTGCGGCGCTGTGAATTCATTAAGCATCTACATGTACTCTCCCCTGGCCGCACTTACTCTCCGACGCTCCCTCTCTCTTCTCTCTGCGTCCGCTGCTCCCCTCTCGCTTTCATTAGGGTCTCAACTGGCCCCATAACGAGCTCAACTCGTGTCGCATCAACAGTTGTATTTCGTTAGGCTCTGCTGTAAATAATAAACACATATGCTGTGATTCTTAAACGGGGGGGTTTCTATCGAGGGCTACTTTTTGGCAAGGCTGGCCCCCAAACCCCAAGGTTTTCAACCTTGGATACAGGATACCACATGGGGTCGCTCTGTGTGCAGCCGGGGGTCAAGGGGACATTAAGAGAGTGGGAATTTGGGCAGTTTTAGGACAGTAAAGGATTGTGAAGTGTTGAAAACTAAATTGTGCAGCTTGTATTTTATTTTTCATTCTTTATTTAAAACTAACATTAAAAGGGGACTGGAATTATAGTAATATAATAATTATATTTAAGAACAATGGATCACATGACGAACCCACAGAGAATTTGTCACACGAGTCAGCAGTTCCCCTCAGATTCATTCAGCTTGTGGTTTTGGTTTTACGGCCTGCAAACTTCACTGTTTTGAGTAAAAAAGTTCTGGAAAACTGACTCTAAGCTGCTTGTCCACAGTTAGCGACTAACTGGTGAACACTGTGGAGCATTAAGCAGCGAAAGATATTTGCCTGGAGAGCTGGTGGAGACTAAATCAGAGCTAGGAGAATGAAATCCTCTCCCAACATGATATGACATGACGTCTGTGTTGCATTTACAGTTTGTTTCCGTTGCCCCCAAGTGGTCAAAAAGCTAACACGGCACAATCTGTGATGTTTATTGACCTGACAAAGATCTGAACATTTCCAACTTTGACGCCCCCAAGTGGTAGTGTCACTGCACACCTCTGAACCTTTGGGTTCAGTCCCTCAGAGTTTGTTCATTTCACAAAGTTTTCTGAGGCTGCATTTGGAGTATTAACTAAAATCTGGTAACATCCACATGCATGTATGCATTTTAATGTTTTCCTAAAATAATCACAGTTTATTTAAGAGGCACAAGCGAAGGGAATGACTGCAGGAGGATAAGAGCTGGATTTAAATTGTTGTTGCAATGTAAATGTCACGCATTAGTCTTCATGCCTTTCATGTCATGTTATCATCCCTTTAGGTAAAAGGCTGGTAAAAGGCTCCTTATTGTTTCCAAGAGGTGTGAGACACTTTGCTTGTGGTGAAATCAATAGCCCAGTATATTCTTAATTGAATGACTGCAGGGCCTGGAGCCTGTGCTTTATGGGCTACCAGAAGGAGCCTTTGAAAGCACGCGGAATAACAAGGACCCAGTCGGCATTGTTGTGGTCTGGGAGAACGACGTCATGTCAATCAGCCAGGCCTGGCAGGCGACAGCGGTGGTGGGAGTGTGTTAGCGCTTGTACACCTGCCATGTCACGTTTGAGCAGTGTCACATTACCTCCTGGCTTTTGTTCCTTTGAAACACTTTTTATTTGGCTCATTTGATCATCATGCAGCACATTCTCCCAGTGTTATTCGACACCAGGGAGTGGTACCGTGCATGTCATCGCAGAGATCCAAGACAGAAACCCCCCTCAGGGGTTTCAGGGTAGGAACGTAGTTGTCGGGAAATGGACACTATCTTTTCTGTACACAAATCACCCCCTTAGTATTTTGTAGCAGAGCGAATCCTTTTGTTGGAGCTGTAACTCATCCATCGGAGCTGTTGATGGATTGACTGACCTCGGGGCTCTTGTTCCCACTTCAACAGAAGCAAAAGACCACAATGCATTCTTTTGGTCAATTTTCTGAATGTCATGCTTGTTTCACGTCGCAGAATCTCGTCCATCACTTAGTTAACCAGATTGTCCACAATGGAAAGGATGTTTCAAGGAGAAATTGGATACTGACTTGGTATTCTTTTACACTGAAATGAATGGAAGTACTGCTGTGGTTTGGTAGCAACATTTGGGGCGTGGTTCTGAACAACACCTGGGATCTGCAGCCGTAGGCGGACCCTCCCAATGACCCTCCATGAACAGTTTTTAATCTAAGTGAAAGAATTGAGCTTTATTGAGCTGTGCCAGGCTTTTCTTGTCACTAGTCAAGTTTTCATTCAAATTTAGTACAAATTCTAACTGGATTTCCAAAAGAAAATGCTAATTTATGTGTTTTTACATCCACTTCTGTTGTACAATTACTAGGAGTTGGCTCCATGACAAAATTAAATTAGGTTTCATGCAGAACACATGATTTATGTTCGTTTCGTGTATTCATTTGAGGAAAGTTACAATCTCATCATCCACTTTTCTCGACTTTATCTCGAATTTCCAGCGTTTCCACTCAGGTTTTTTAATGCTAATTTTGAAATGGGCATTAAAACATGTGGACACTTACTTTGACATCCAACTTCAACAAACAACCTCACCTTTCAGGGTGGCAGCTCCCATAAATGTATGTGTACACCTTGACCTGCTAACTTTTTCTACACTTTGTCCAGCAAAAGTAGTCTGCAGTCTCAGTCTCTTAACAAAAGAAGCTGTTGCTCACTACAGGTTAAAGAAAAGGCACAAGGTGGACAAATGGACTGAGGCAACTAAAAATACAACTGTAATTTAGACTGTCAGCAACACAGAAAATCACAACCTTAAAGAACACCTACAGAAAGTAATAAGTTCATTCCTTTTTAAACACATCCCCTTTCCCCCCCAGTGTATATAAAGTACAATAAAGTTCATTTGTGTGTAATTCATGCATGTGCATGCGCCATTGTTTGTGTGTTGTTCGGAGCAAATTTCCAATGCCCGAGCCTGACCATGCACGAGAAGGTTTTTCATTTCATTAAGCTGCTCCCGCAACTCCCTCTAAGCTCACACAGTGAATTATTCCATCCCCTCTTGGGTTGAAAAAAAGCAATCATGTTTTCACTTCACTTTTTTTTCCAGGACTGACTCTCAGGCAATGGATCTATTGCAACTGAGAGTTGCTTAAAGTAATAGACAGAAACACCTCTTCTCTGAAATTAATTTGAATTGATTCTCCCCAGTCCCTTTCCCCCTGCTCCGACAAGGTTTTGAGAGGGAAATTTCAAACGTTCAAGGCCACATGTAAAAATCAATTTCTAAAAGCTGATGCGAGAGATGAGCCGTCTCTCTCAGAAGTCCTCACTGTGGACGGGGGAGCAACTGTTAAAAATACCGTAGCCCTCATTTGAGTTCATTTGTGAAGCATATCCACAAAAGAGGAGTATGGAGATTTGTATGTGCACTAGTACTGCTCATTGTAATGATCAAGATGACACATGACTTCTCAAGATCACAGATAAACCACACCTGAATGACAAACGGTTTGTACACGCCGGCCCTGTCAACACCTGACAGGTGTGGAGCTTCAGATAATAGGAAACAAGTAGGACAGCAAGTTAACGTAAGCTAACGTGGGCAAGACTTAGCGGTACCTCTTCGAAGGGACTCCTCTACAGCTCCGGTTGAATATGAGGGAAGGTGTTTGGTCTTGATAGAAAAGAAGAGTGCTTTTATCAAATGTTCGAACGTTAGCTTGACTGAGCACTGCTAACCTTCATGGTGTGTTGAACCATCTTTGGGTAGCATGTGTAGGTAATCATTAGCAGGCTACCTAGTCTGCATGTAAAATGGTAACAATCCCGCTCCTGCTTTCTTTTCACCGCACACATGTGGTCCATTATGTCCACAGGCAGACAGACATCCTGGCATGGAAATAGTAACTGGATATCGGATATTTTCAATGTCTGGTCCAAGGTGGCGACTTGCTCACATGGGTGCCGACGCCACAACATGTTTCAGGCCTGCACACCTGCCCAAAGAGGCTTCAGCTGGCCTCCTTTGAAACTTTTTAACTTTCATTGGAGTTTCCATAATGTCTAATAATGTAAGATATATATTTTCACATGACCTGCAGTTCTGACTTTGGCCACTACTCACAGACCAGTGCTGGACGTGAAACCTCAGAGGACGATGTCAAACTGTCTAACTTCTGCCATTAGTCGTTGAGGCGGCTGTCTTCCCGTCCCACTGAAATGTCACCAGCTTAATTCATGCATGTGCAAATGTCCTCACTGTCAACCTGTTCAAACATCCTACCTACTCAGTTATCACACTCTGGATTAGAGCACCAGGAAAAACGCCTCAAATAAAAGCGCAAACTCTGATCCGCAATTACATGAAAACCAAACATCCCCTATTTAATGTTTTAACAATCCATCTCCGAGGCATGGGCGGAAAATAAACAGCTCGTCGACCTTCAGCGAAGGCCAAAATAATCATATCACACTGCACAAGGAATACAGAGTGACCTTGGTCCTGGCAGACAGCGATTGCATTTTACTGGGGCCCCCCCCCCCCCCCCCCCCCACCCGCGCCGACACCCCCACCCAGAGAGGCAGGGACACCAGCAGGG
>JAVQJL010077743.1:0-11330 GCA_036024295.1 Nannoperca obscura
CGTTGGGTCTTTGTGTGTGTGGAAGTTGGTCTCGACCGGCTCCATGTGATTGAGTGCCCTGAGATAACTTTGTTTTGATATGGCGCTATATAAATAAAATTGAATTGAATTGAATTGAATTGCTTAGCAGCTCTGCTGCAGAAGTCGCAAACAGGTTTAAAAAGACACTGGATACGATCAGATGTCTGATGCAAAGAGTTTATTCTTTCAAAGATATAAACCCGAGTTAGCCCCTGAGCTGAACTAAAACAAAATGCAAGTGCAGGCCATTTTATAATACAAATACCCCATTCCATTCTAGGGGGAGATCTGTGAAGGATTTATAGTCTTCCTAGACATTAACCAATCCTCGTCCTGTAGATACTGGTGTCATCATCTCTGGCCCCAGGCTGGTGCTGACTTGAGTTTCACATGTGCAGGGCCATAACTCTTCTTAATGAGCACCATGGCTGCACTACACCACCACCGTCGTTTTCTGATGAACGATTGGGTAGCACTAGTTCTTGGCACAAAATCTGCACCCCCACAAATCCAGCTGACATCAACTGGACACATCAACCATCCCCTCATACTACACACACACTTACTCCTCAGTAAATCATCCAACAGGGCCTGTTGCACTTTCACACACTTACACTTAAAATGGATACAGATGAAATATATGTTGAATATATATATATATAGATACACTGAGTACATTGACTATATATAATACATATATTACACACACATACACACACATCCTGATGAAAATGTTTCCAATTTATAAAGTGCTATCCGCCTGTTGGCTGCAGTCATGTATAGTAGAAGGAAACTATCTAAAACACTCAACTCTAAATGTGAGCAGAGGAAGACAGCCAACTGCTAAAATTCAGATCGTTCTCTCATAAATCAGCTTGGCAGCACCGCCTATTACATAACAGTGTAATTTCACATCTATTTGCTCATGATATACTTTTGTTTGGCAGGTCCTGCAATCCCTGTTGGAGTGGACGTTCAGGTGGAGAGCTTAGACAGCATCTCTGAGGTTGATATGGTAAGAAAACCTTTGTTTATGCACACGATGTGACAGATTATTACAAATGATGCAAGTCTACAAATGATGCACAGTATGAGATAAAGGTAAAACGCTGCATGGGGTAGTGGTAGTGTAATAAGACAAAGAAAGGTAAAATATTATTTTCCTTTGTAATTTTATAATGATTATAATTAAATACATTGAATATCACTTCTCAAAAACAGCAGTTAAAATGTGCTTTACAATATTCTAACTTCAAGCACAACACAATAAAAACTAACTAATGACATTGAAATAATTAATGAACAAATTTGCAATACAGAAATATACATATATGAAACACATACATATATACACTACATACATACATATTCATACCTACATACACAGCTTAAATGATATAACATTATATTATATACCATTATATTAGTATATCAAATGAAATATAAAATAGAATATCAAGTTTGTATACGTTTTAGAAACTTTTTATGGTCAAATTTATTTTCAGAATCTTTACATGTGTAACTACAGTGACTGTGTGCTGGGCTCTGAGCTCTGCCAAAACGCAGGTGATCTACACTCAATACTCTGCTTGAACAGCTCCTGGATAGACACAGTCAGAGGACTGAAGCTGCTGCAGCTCCATTAAGGTGCTGCTTTCACTACACATTCTGTTTATAAATTATGTTAAGCCTAGCCATAGGAACATCCAGCATCCTCAGGTTCCTGCCTGAGGATCTCTGTGTGCAGGTTGATATGGACAGAGATACTATAGTTCTGGGGCCATGAGGTCCTTTATAAGTAATGAAAAAAATCTTAACAAATAATTCTAGAACAATCTGGCATCTGGTGTAAAGACAATTAAAGGGCAAGTAACAGGCCTGGTCTGTTGTTTTTTGTTAGGACATAGCTGTTACATTTCATACAGTTTGGAGTCTGTGAATTCCTTGCTGAATGAATGCCTGTTAAAATACTTTTGCAGTGAGAAAAACATGTTTTAACAATGGATTTGGTGTCTCTAAAGTTCAAAATTGAAGGGATTCTGGCAATATTCCTTAGATGTAGCAAGACTGGACTGAAGCCGGAATCATGCATAGGTTTGCTATGCACAGAATGCTGAATATGTTAGATGGGTTTGTGTATGCCGATGGTCAATATGAAAATGATAAGTCAGTGTAAATCAATGTGTTCAGTGATCATATATATCTATATGAGAAGTCATCTATATAGTTCTGTACAGTTTCTTACAGTGCGATAAAGGGTAAAATGATCTGGAGATACAATGGTGAAAACATTTTCAGTTTATACACCATATCGTAATTAAGTTATCTCAGTGCACTTTTTCATATAGAGCAGGTCTAGAACAACTCTTTTTATTTACACAGACTCAACAGTCCCCACAATGAAGTCGACGGTGGCAAGGAAACACTAAAAAGAAGGTTTAGGATTTGAACCTAAGATATACAGAGATGTAAAGGTTTGATAAGCTGAAACCAATTCTTGTCTCTCGGGAAGATGTCAGGCATAGTCACTGCTCATAACATGAAGACAGCAGGAAGGGACAGGAAAGTGAGAAAATCTAATTAAATGTTGACAACTGACGACCAAAAGCAGTTAAGCATTGGCCAGTTAGTCCCAACTGATGCCATCTGTTGGTCTACATAACCGCCATGTTTGTATATAGTTAATAGTTGAGAGCTAGCATAATAATAAGTAGTATACAAGGTATACAATGAATGGAAACCAACGGCTGCCACAGAGGAAAAAAGAGGAAGCAAAGGAGTTAGAGAAGAAAACAACTTGTTGATGGTTAACAGTCATGTCAGTTGTACGTGAATACTGCTATGGTGTTTTAATTGGCACATTTAGAAATAATAAATTGTTCCTCTCACAAATTGAAAGTTGACATGGCCAACACTAGCTGACATGAAAGAACAATTAGAAAGTGATTCCTGAGGACCTCACTCCATGTTTCTCCTGTAGATGGTTAGATTGTTTCGGTTCACAACCTCTACATCTTCTACTCTGTTTATTGATGGATTACAGCCATGTGAAATGTGTAGCCTATACTGCCAACTGACCAAACTACACTTTGCAACGAGCCTAGATTATTTGTTCCAAACCAGTTGATGGAAATGCACCTAATCCTTTTCTGTGACATTTCAAAGGTTTGCTTAAAATTCATTTTACAATTGAATGAAAACACTGTCTCACTTTCAAGTCCCAGCAAAACGCGAGTTAGATCTTCCATAGTTAGACATGTGGTAGTAAATCTCCTGTACACTTTTTCTGACATACACTTCCTTTAATTCCACCAGGATTTCACCATGACTCTGTACCTGAGGCACTACTGGAAGGATGAGCGCCTGTCGTTCGCCAGCAGCACCAACAAGAGCATGACATTTGATGGTCGCCTGGTGAAGAAGATCTGGGTCCCTGATGTCTTCTTTGTCCACTCTAAGAGGTCCTTCATCCACGACACCACCACCGACAACATCATGCTGCGTGTTTTTCCAGATGGACATGTCCTCTACAGCCTGAGGTCAGTAGCATTTTAGCATCTGACTTATTGACATAATAATCTGTCTCATGGGATCTCTGCTGTTCAAAATAACTTTTTTATTTCAATTCCAATGCAGCAGAAACAATAATATTATAATAATAATAATCTTTATTTATAGAGCACTTTTCAAACTCTACCTTACAGTGCTTCACAAAGACAGCAAAATAAAACAGTCAAGTCACAAAATCAAAGAAATAGATACCAATACAAAAATTGTAACATTTTAAAGGAAATAAAAGACTTACGTCAAATCTGGAAAGGTTGTCCAATAAAAGTATGTTTTAAGAAGGGACTTGAAGGAGATCATTGATGCAGCCGACCTGATTTCCTTGGGCAGATTGTTCTAGAGCCTTGACTGCAACAGCTCTGTCTGCTTTAGTTTTCAGCCGGTCCTCTAGAACAATCAAAAGACCTCTGCCTGAGGATCTCAAAGTACATACCGGCATGTGCTGTACTAAAAGGTCAGAGATATAGCAGGAGGGGGGGCCTTGAAGGGCCTTAAAGGTAATCAGTAAAATCTATTCTAAGACATACTGAGAGCCAGTGTAAGGAAGCTGGGGTGAGGTGATGTTTCTTGGTTCTGGTTAAAAGCTTGGAAGCTGAGTTCTGTACAGTCAGAGCTTTTTCACTGCAGACATTGTCAGTATGTTCAAATTCTTGTTCTTTGGAGTTCAAACTTGGCAGGTTGAACTCAAAAGTCCAAAATTCCTCGGTTCATTTTTGTAAATTAAACTAAAATTAAACTGTCCAATAGAAACATGTAACTTAACTTTACTTTTAAATAAACCACTCTGACAGAATTATGAATGCTTTATATTTTTTGACCATTTTTGATTCACTCATGTACACTTTTAAAACTTTTTTGATAAACTGTTTCTGCAGCTCCAGGCAGAGTTACATTATCATTTCATAGCCAGGGAGTATAAGTGCAGATTGATATGAAACGTCTGCCCAGCAATACCATAATGCTCCTTTGGCAAAACATAATGCAGACAGATTACATACCTCAAGGTGAGTTTAAGAGTTTAATCCACTAATTATTTAATTTCACCTAATGGAAATGCATGAAAACCAATGAATACCTGGAACTTAAAAAATATTTCAAGTTTTAAAATAATTTTGTTAGCTTGAGTGCCAGTTTGGAGGCTTTCTCAAGAATAACATTCAATACTTGTCATTGAAATAGTTTACTTCAGAAAGACATTTCAAGTGCAGAGACCTTGTGGGTGTAGAGTGGTAATTTCATCAGAAGAGAGAGAACTTTTTCCAACCTACAACAGCAGCTGGTAATTTAGTGGCTTACCATGACATAATTTGTAACAAGAGGTAAGTCTCAATTCAGATCAGGTGGTCCATAGTCTGACTCACAGGAAGTAAGCTGTGGATATAAGCCTGCCATTGACAATTTCAGTTTAAATTCTCCTCTCCTTCCACTATCTGTATGGTACTGTTTGCAAGGATACTGCAGGGGCACCGTCGCTGCATCATGGGCTTAGCACCACCCAAGATGATTGTGATTGGTTTAAAGAAATACAAACAAGCCAGGGTTTTTCCCCCCCTATACCAGGATGATAATTGGTTCAGTCAGACCTTTCTCCAGCACTGGCATAGTGCTAAAACTAGGTGGTCAAGGGCAAGTTTTGACGCATTCTCTTGTCAAGTGTCGTATAATAACTTGCACTTCCAACTGTCTAGTAGTCGTATATTCACATGTTTTTATTCCTTTACTGAACAGGGCTTTACACCACGTAAACATATACTCATATACACTTTCTTGCCATTGTAAGTACAAATAAACAACAGAAAATGCTCATGCTTAAGTTTGCAGTTACGCTTACGGTCAAAACTGTTCGCTTCTACCGACAATCAACACCTTCCGTGTGATTACGGTGTGTTGCAGATATAACCTTCCCTGTGACCATACACCCCCTACCTTGCAACCCAGGAATGACCAGTGCATACAGTGTAATACAATTTCACACAGCAACGGCTCCAACACGGCTAATACGTTAGCTTACAGTAGCCTCTTTACACATTCAGCAGACACAGAACAACATAAGCATTCATTTTGAGTCATGTTTGTGTCCACCTGATGAATCTAAGTCTGATATTCACTGGATTAGATAGGGCTCATCACCCTGGTAACCAAGGAAATGGAGGAAAAACTTGTTGTGGGCATGACTGTCTGTCCTGAGCTTCATGATATGTCAGACCCAGACAGAAAAGCCGAACACTGAATGTTGCTGATGAGTGTTGTGCTTTTATCACCCTTTTTGTTGTTAGCTTGATGTTAGGTATGTAGTCACCCCCTTAAGATATTGTCATAGAAACAAAACTCACGTGCAATGTTTTTTTCTCCGACACTCCCCTGCAACCTGCCAGAAAAAGACACTATGTGGACACAGGCCCTTATACAACTTTTAGCACCTGGAAACACAAACTTATTATTATTATTATTATTATTATTATATACTTTGACTAATATGATTTATATTGACTGCTTTATTCCTTACTGCCCCGCACTGAGTTTTGTTAAGCTCTGCAGACTTCATTACACCAGTTAACAAATCAATGTGCAATCACATCTGTATTCTGCTACTGTTCAGTCCGCGTCCAGCTAAATCAATTTATGTTAACTCATCTGCTTATTTATGTGTGTACTTTGTTTTGCTAAAAGTCTACTTTATTTACTTTCTTATTCCTCATCTTGGCAAGCGATTCTTTACTTTTGCTCGACGTGGCAGGGGACCGATAAGGATAATTGTCCTCTGGCGATGTTGAAAGTTCTGTTTGTAGTTTAGCTCAGTTCCACATCTCCAAATCCATGACATGACAACTTGTGAATTATTTTAATTAGACATTTTTCCAGTTTCATGAGTCATATTTCAGTATTTGCAGATAAGAGAATAAATTAATTTATGCATCTTAAATGCATCTTGAAAGCATTCAAAACAATATAAGCTTCAGTTTGTACACTGTTAACAACACAGGCAACTACTACAACATAAATTCATCATGTGAAAAAGTATTTGGAAGAAATTGAGAGAGATGGATTAAGATGATTATTGTCCGCAGATGAAAGTCTTTCTCACATTGTGTTTTAGACTTTTTTCCGGACAGCAGATAGGAGAACAAAGACAAAGGATCTGGGAAAAAGAACTACGAGAAAGAAGAGGATTTTAGGGGGTGATGATGACACAGTCAGAAAGCCAGAAGAATAGGAAGATTCTTTCAAAAATTGTGTGAATTAAAAAATTCAGTAGAATATTTTTTGGAGCCAGTATCTGGTCTCTCATCCTAAATAGTATCATTTTGTCCTTTGGCCAATCAAATAGCAGGGGGTGGGCATGAGCTGGTGATGCTGGTGTCTAAATACCCGGAGTAGTACAACACTCCGCTAGCAAGGACAACCAGAACACATAAATTCAATGCATTGTGGAACCAGTGATTGAAGCCTGTTTTCTTGGGGATTGTTTACACGGTGCCAAGCTAGTTCACACAGCTACTGCTAGGACAAATCTGTGTTTTTTTATTTGATTTGCAAGTCAGTATACATGTTGAGATATACTTTATTGTCAACCAAGAGGAGATTTGGCTTGGGCAATAGTGCTTCTAACATCGGCAATCAACTACTGTAGTTGATTTTGCTGTAAAAAAACAACAACTGTACAGTGGTACACCAAAGACAGAATAACGAAACAAAAATAAAAGAAATATGTAAAATATTGCACATGCCTTGTGAGATAAAATATATAAATAGATAGACAATGTAAAATGAGGAATGAAATCATAACACCATGATCCATAATGCTTGGAACTAATGCAACAGTGCCTCCTTCCTAATCAGAATACTTTATTGATCCCAGAAGGGAAATTGATGAGACTTGATGAGAATTGATTAATGAGACTATACATAAATAAAGACTGAACTGGTTGTTTCTTGAGAAGTATTGATTTTGGGAGGAAAGAAAGCTTAAAGCGTTGTGTTTCCATGGCTGTGATAATATAGGTAATAGTTCATATTCGTAAACTATAATGTGTGAAAGGTCCTTCAGAATTCTGTGTGCGTGTCTGATAACAGTTCTCTCATAGACAGTGTGATCCTTCTTCCCTATCACATTCATTGCTGTTTTTTCATGTCAGTTCTGGACTGTAAGAGTAACATGCTGCCATGCCATATCTAATGATGCTTTCCAGCATAGCATTGTAGAATGTCAACATGATTCCCACATCCAGCAGTCTGTGGAAACAGTGAAGTCTCTGAGCCAGTCTAGCACACAGATACTCAGCGTGGACACTCATTTGTATGCCCAAATACTAAAAATAGAAGTACACCTGCTCAATTTCCCTGTCACCAGTGATCACAGGGTTATGGACTCTCACTCTCCCTG
This sequence comes from Nannoperca obscura, assembly GCA_036024295.1. Classification (NCBI taxonomy): domain Eukaryota; kingdom Metazoa; phylum Chordata; class Actinopteri; order Centrarchiformes; family Percichthyidae; genus Nannoperca; species Nannoperca obscura. Next base: position 7,973 of record JAVQJL010077743.1, read on the forward strand.
CGGTCACATATCATTTATTAACGTTTTATTAATGTTAAAAATGAGGTGGTGGCTGTCACACTAGACCTTAAAGGTGGCAATCTCCTTGTGACATACTGAGGGACAGTCATCTAATTGCATCATCTGAGAATTTGATGTAATTATGTGGCTGTTTGCTTCTGCACTCATCTCTATACAGTGTAAGGAGGATGGGTGAGCTCACACAGCCTTGTGGTACCCCTGTACTACAGTGCTCAACCTCAGAGAGGGAGCCATTGACTTTTACTTGCTTGACTTTTGTTTGTTTAGAGAAACTCAAACCATTTCATAATACAATCATTTGTGGTGTGGTTGGAGTGTGTTAAAAGCTGAACTATAGTCCGGAATAAAACAAGTACATATGCCTTGGGGACCTGTAAAGGCTCCGCCCCTTTCTATATGCAAATGGTAGAGGGTACAGACATGATACCATAGCTATCTTAAGCATATTAACTATAACCCTCTCAAACATCTGTTGTGATGTTAAATCTGCCAGTCTAATGTCATTGTTGGCAGATGGGCATGGTATTTTAGGCAAAGATTGATTTTGGACTTTTGCCAGAGAGCTGGAATAGTGTGTCTGTCTAAAGACGTTGAAAAATAGGACACCATGCAGCAGATAGTTCTGATGAGCAATTTCTTAGCAGGAAGGCAGACAAGCCATCCGGCCTGATGATTTCTTATTGCATGCTTTGCTAAAAATGGTCTGTACCTGCTGTGGTTCAACTGTCAACCTGTAAGAGGCAACAGTAGTGGTGACGGAGGCTATAAGGCCTCAAAATAGCACAAAGTAAATCTTTGTTTTGTGATTCAGGCGATAGAAAAACAGACAGACAGACAAACGATAGTCCTGTGTTTCTGTGGAGGTCTTTCACAGTCAACACGTGGTTGAACTTAAAAAAATGAATGTATATAGTACCATGACTGTGTTCACCATGTATGTCTGTTGTTGTTTCTGTTGTTGAAAAGAGTGACAGTGACAGCAGCCTGTAACATGGACTTCAGCCGTTTTCCTCTGGATTCTCAGACCTGCTCACTGGAGCTGGAAAGCTGTGAGTAAATGTTTCATTTATGGTTATAGAAATGTTCAAACAACACATACATTTTCTCATCCTGTCCATTGCTGCAGAACCTCTATTACCCTGTGTCGGAAACAGTCCATTTTAGCTCATGTCTCTTAAGTCCCCCACAGGCCTGAGCAGGCACCTCCTACTAACTCCAGACACAGACTACCAAGTTTCCAGTCTTCTGTTCCGCTGGCATCTTTGCAGCCAGGGAATCACTGTAACTAAGTGTAACTGCACTTCTACCATGAACCGCAATAACTACCTCTAGACCATAACCTTCACAACCGCACATGTTTGAGCCAAAATCAGGATAAAAAGGAACAACATTGGCTTGGCAAGGATTACAGGTTTCCCCTGAAGCTCGCCTCAAGTCAATTTTGCTATATCTCTCATTTCCCACTGTGAGAAAGGTCTATCAGAGTGGCCAGCCAAGTGCAGGTAGGGGCAGATTACCAAAGTGAACAACTTCCCTGGAGCCCTAGATCTCCAGAGGACCAAAAGCACCAGGTTCACAGCATGTCAATTGGTTTGTGGTAATGTGGCTCATCATGGCACATGGTTGGCCACATCTGGCCTATTGCTTTAAAGTAGTCCTGTGCCTCAAAAAAGATGTAGTTCCCTATCACTGTCTCTAGCTGAAGTGTTTTCAGTTAAAATGCCTGGAACATCAGAGGGATAAGAGGGTGGGGCATACCAGAAGAGGGACTATAGTTTCTGTCTTTTCAAATTTTGCCACGAAAGACCCAGCACGCACCAGGGGCCATTTCCCAAAGCATTGCCATACATTTAAGATTAAACGTACACGCTCGGACATTTTTTCAAACTCAACTGTGAATTGTGTGAGAGTTCATAACATCAACAGTTAGCTGGGAAGACATTTGGGGATTTGAGGGGGGAATGTCTGGGGGAATGTAAACAGCAACAACAAGATAGAGTTGATGGTCTGTATCTTAACCTTGACATCTGGGAAACATTGTCCATCAACTTTGACTATGTTTGAGCACCAAGCATCATAGATGTAAACAGAGTTTATGCCCCAATGGGAGAGTGGTTAAAGTGCATTCCACATTTTACACACCTTTCAATTCAATTCCTGACCGTTCTGGAAAAAAATAATATTCAGGTTTCATCTCATTTCACATTTCTGTGAATTCACATGTGAATGTGAAAGTGCTTTGCAATTTTCCATTTCAGCTGTCAGCTTTCACATTCATTTTATGCAGGGAATGTATTTTCTACTTATGAAAAGTTATTTCATCATTCATTCTCATAATAACAAAATTATATTAGATATCAATTTTATTTAATTATAGGCATTTTATTTATTAAAGTCACTTTTCATGATGACAGATTTTATGTAATAATGTCACTTTTCATGACAGCGGTGTTGATACTCACCTTTCACCTCCCAGAAGGTTTACATTTGTGGCTCACACATTCATGTTCCCCTTAGGATGAATTGTAACAACTTTGGTGATCCTCTGACCTTTCACCTCTATGATCTCCATCATCAAGTCAAAATGTCAATTTGTCAAATTCTTTGGTTTATGGCTCAATATCTGCATATATATATATAAATATATATATATGTATGATTATGGTGTGGTCTTGGGTCATCCTGAAATTGAGATTATATCGTTATTGTCACCAATTAAGTGTTGGTGTCACCTCTCTCACTAAAGCATACGTTACTATTTTTTTCTCCTCCTGGTTTCATGGAGTCAATTGTTTACTCGTGCCTCAGGCAGCTGTTTGTTTGTTGGAAAGGAGTGCCCAGTCATCAGCTCCCATCAACCTATGCTCACATTCTCACATGAATAAATGTGAGCTACTGATTTACAGCAGTGATGACAGTGTGATGTTTTGCAGATGCCTACACAGATGAAGACCTGATGCTGTACTGGAAAAGCGGTGATGAGTCACTTAGCACTGATGATCGCATCTCCTTATCACAGTTCCTCATCCAAAAGTTCCACACCACGTCTCGCTTGGCCTTCTACAGTAGCACAGGTATACACACACACACACAAACACACACATACACACAGGTTTAACTAAAACAACAAGAGCTCAGATGTATCTAGATAAAATTAATGATGCTAGTTAGAAAACGTTCTTGTGTATATAGGCTATATGACCTTTCTTCTAGCTTCATCTTTATATATATATATATATATATATATATATACACTACCGTTCAAAAGTTTGGGGTCACATTGAAATGTCCTTATTTTTGAAGGAAAAGCACTGTACTTTTCAATGAAGATGACTTT
>JAVQJL010077748.1:0-34764 GCA_036024295.1 Nannoperca obscura
GGCCCAGCCAGAGCCCTGACCTAAACCCAATTGAGCATCTCTGGAGAGACCTGAAAATGGCCGTCCACCAACGTTCACCATCCAACCTGACGGAACTGGAGAGGATCTGCAGGGAAGAATGGCAGAGGATCCCCAAATCCAGGTGTGGAAAACTTGTTGCATCATTCCCAAGAAGACTCGTGGCTGTACGAGCTCAAAAGGGTGCTCCTACTCAATACTGAGCAAAGGGTCTGAATACTTATGACCATGTGATATTTCAGTTTGTCTTTTTTAATAAATTTGCAAATATTTCTACATTTGTTTTTTTTCTGTCAAGATGGGGTGCTGAGTGACATTAATGAGAAATAAAATAGAACTTTTTCGATTTTAGCAAATGGCTGCAATAAAACAAAGAGTGAAAAATGAAAAGGGGTCTGAATACTTTCCGTACCCACTGTAGTTGTGCAGATCTGGGCTGAGGCTTTGCCCGTTGAGTGTTTCACTAACTGTTATTTTTAATTTTAGTGTGTAAGCGATTGTAAAAGAAAAAACTAAATGACTGAAATTAAACAATTATCTTAGCTCTGAATACTGCTCTGTGCTGCCTTCTGACATTGTGCTGTTATTTCAAATCCATTAACTGCAGTTGTCACATTTTTAGCCATTTAGATTATACTGAATTTGAAGACTTTCTTGCAAATTATTGACATGAAACACAAAAATAATGTTTGATAATGTTTTTATGCTCCTATTTCCAATATTGCCAATTACAGTTCATCTTTTGAAAGAAAGGGCACATTGCCTTTTAGGTTTTGTGTGAACTTCTTTACAAAGTACAAGAAAACCAAAAAAGAGTCACTATAGTTTGAAAGGTTTCATAAATCCAGTGGAATTAGGGTTTCATGCATTTATAATAAATAATATATTTCATCTGAGGAGCAATAAATGTTTGTAAATACTTCTACAAATACAAATACTATCTGTCTTAATATTACTGCACTAACGTAACATCTGCTGATTAGTCGTGACCTCTCTTTGCTCCTGGCTTTTTTCCGTGTACCTGCGATGTGTTGAACAATTTAATTATTTATGGATAATAGCTATTGAGCAGCCCTCCTGGTGTGCTACAGTGTTTATTAGCTGTGTTATATTAGTGCCCATAAATTACAGCCTGTCAATTCAGTATATATTAAATGCTAACTTTGGTTGTATGACATTTTAATTTGTAGATCTTATGATGGCATAAAGGGAGGAAAATTACCCTTTTTTTTGTCACGTTAAGTGTCTTTTATTACGTGGTATTCATTTTACTATTTGTATAGATAATAATGATGTATAACAGGGACCTGCTTTGTAAAATGTGTTGAGGTGTAGATTTCTGTTGGGGACATATTTGATGTCACCTTCAAAAGAAGCAATCATTGCTAAGTGTATTTGCAAAACTTCCATGCGCTTTGCTGACACATGCTAGGGAGTCCCATATGAGATCAGAGAAAATGAAGAACTTCATTTTTATTCCTGAGAACAATTCTTGGCAAAACAATGATGGCTTCACCTTACGACACGTGCAAAGTAAACACAGCTTTTTAAATCAACGTGTAGTTGTTATTCAGGTGGTTAGTGGAGAAAGAAAGTTTTGGCTATGTAATTTCCCTTGGCTCACCTCATATGAAATTCCACTTGTGGAAAAGGAAGTCATGTAGGTTAGAGGAACTGACTGTCCCTAATGCCTTTTGACCAGTGCTTTTCTATTAAACCACTCTTTACTGCTCAGTCCACAGGTCTTTAGGCGAAAAACATCTTGTTTGCAATGCAACCTTGTATAATGGCCTGCCTGACAGAATGTAATTAGAGGAAACAGTGCTTTTCTTGGGTTTGTCTGTTCCACAGGCTGATCCATAGCCAGATCCTCAAAGTCCTGCTCACTAATGAATCTGCTCCTGCTGTGGCTATTGATGGCCACTGCCTTCTGGAAGATCATTATTACAGAATTCCATAGGATGGCTGAAATAGCATAATGCATGAGCTTATTGCTCAGCATCATCTGTTTTCCACGTCTAAAAATAATTGCATAAGGTGCTTGACTATGTATAATGACTGAATGAAGGGCATTAAATTAATATACCCATTAGCATGGCAGAGTAATATTTCATATCAAATTCCAATTAGACATGTTTTTAATATTCAATTTGTGTTTTTTGCATAATTCTAAACACTAACATAATATGCACTTCAGTGCAACATGCCAGAGCAGAAGGATTCTGTTTTTTGAGGTGTTCAATGATTTAACTTATTTGATTATATCCTATAAGCACAATATTATAACTCTGTACATCAGTAGTTACAATCATTGCGGCGAAAAACATAATAAAGCTAAATGGCGTATTCTCATTGTGGTCCTTTCAAAATGCACCAAACGACACAAAACCAAACAAACAACAGAAGAGTGGCAAAGCTTATATGTTTCAACCCCCTATTATAAGATCTGGTTTATATGTACGAACATGTATGCTTTCACGCTCCATCATTGTATGTAGGCTCCCTCATTCTTTTACTCCTTTGTCACTGGAGTCTCTCTTCAGTACAAACAATCCATTCTTGCTATACTTAACTTGCTCCTTAAAATCAGACAGCCGTAGTACGACCATTGAAATAAAGACCGAGAAATTAAACATATGTAGCAAACCAAGGAGACCTCTTGATTGTAAAGAGAAATTATAGCAATTAGAGCTGATTTTCTCAACCTTTTCCTTTCTGTGTTGCTGCTTTTAGACCCCAGCAATTAGAGTTGTCAAGTTGTTGCAAATTTATAAATCAACTGTAAGGGCAGTAGAATAAGCTCTAAATGTATGTAATGTACTGAAATATAAATGTATTTTATGTACATGTTTTATATATTTATACTATACATTGTGTCTATACACAGTGAGAGTCCCTAGCTCAAGGTTGTGGACTACCTAAAACAATATTTTTTGAGTAGCTAGTTATCAACACAGTGTTGTAGGATTCTGTTCTTTACATGTTCATTCGTGGCTGATGATGAGTAACTGATACATTATCTTTTCTAAAAGGTTAAAGAGATATCCCTGTATCAGCGGCCACAGCTGAGTAACTTCTCATTCATGTATTGTTGTAGCATCCCTGCCCTCAGGTCTCGCCGAAGGCTGGTAAATATTAGTGGGTTTGTTGTACTGATTGTATTGTTTACACAGCAGCCAGATGCTAAAGATGGATAACTAAACAAAGAGGCAGAGTAAGGAAGCACACAACCTAAATTCTATTGATTCCATGTTATGGGGGAGGAGCGTCTCTCAGATAAGACTGCATTGTGGGGTAATGGTAGTCGTATAGAACTCAACCGGTGTATATACATCACAGCTGTCTTAATAGCACGCAGCTGCAGTTGTAGAGTGCACTCGCATATTGATGTTAATTATGAATCAAAGGTAGTGAGGAAGAAAGGAATGTAGTTCGATTCCAAACTAGTAAGACGTTGACTCGATTTCAGGATACAAATAAACTACAGTCATTAGGCCACATCAAGTTATTACATTATTTATGTGAAGAAAATATGAGTGAAATAAGGAGTTTAATGTTATCAGCCCAAGGCACAGGGAGTCAGACTGTTCAGTCAAATGGTAAAATGTCAGTTGAATTAATTTATTTGTCCTAGCAAGTAATGATGCCAATTAAGGGCCATTTCTTATTTGTTCCAACTCAAAAGCGAAGTTTTTCTTGGATGAAAATATTGCTTAACTTTAATTTTACAGCCAGTTCTAAAATTAGCTACAACATTACAGGATCCACTGCAGAGTTTTTCCATCATCAAAAACACTATGAGTGTATCCTTGAGCTATAACAGATGTGTTGAGGGCATATCCCGCCTCATAAAACTACATTGTTTACCAGCCAGCAGTCTTTTTCTTCACTGCCTTCGTTGGCTCATTGCTATGCTTCTGTACACGTTACCTCTGTCTGCAGATGAGTGGAATAGCCCAAAACCATTGGGCAGGACTGTGTATTGGCTGCCCGCATGTGTGCATGATACAGACAAAACAGGGAGCCACTCATTAAAACACTACTGCTAGTGCTACTGGTGGGCAAAACTCCACAGATATTTGAAAGAAAAAGTGAAAGTTGTAGGTTTTTGGGCAGCTCAAAAGAAATGTATGTATATAATAGCAGTAATTTTGTCCATCCTACTTACACAATCATCTAAGTGTGTGTTCAATATGTCCACAGGTGCTGCAGATGTACCTGCCTTTCTGTGGTATTGCGATTTCCAATGCCCAACTCTTTGCCGCCTCAAGGAAGGAGTATGACAGGAGTCGGGTAAGGACTACAGGGCCAACCAGGATAATAACCCCCCCATCCCTAGGATCAGCATTACTTCCTCCCCCTTGATGCTGACACTGAGGCAGAGTATTGATCAGCAGCAGCCCACTTGCTGCCACTGCAGTGGGGATCACGGAGCAGCATGCAGCCCTGCATGGACATTTTGTCTGGATCTGTTTGTGGGGGGATGGGAGTGCATCCAGACTAGGGCTTGCTTCATGATATAAATCTTCTAGGGAATGTTAAAAGATGCACTAATTTATGTCACACGTTGATCTGTGATGGAAGAGAATATAATGAAAACACAGCTCAGTGAATAGAAGAGAGAAATGAGGAGAACTCCCTTTACACCATGTGATTTTAATGTGCTTATGGATTAAATTGGGTTGGCACTGCTTTAGATAAAGGGTCTAATTTACTTTTATTGGGGAAACTAATCATGTTATAACATCCTGTTGGTTTATGGTTTAATAATAATAATAGTTGTGCTCTAAAAGCTGAAAGAGGCAAAACATCTTTATTTAAAGGGTCTTCACTATTGCCTGGTGACAGATTTCTGATTTTGTGGCTTTTACATCGGTGTGTGGTTCTGATTGGTGGGAATAATGTCAGTGGTATCTTTTTCTTTTGCTGGTGTTCAGGCACTCTTGGAGGTAGTCAATGACCTGTTTGAAGAGCAGACTGACCTGGAGAAGATTGTCAGGAAGATCATGCACCGCGCCCAGACATTGCTAAAGTGCGAGCGCTGCTCTGTTCAGTTGCTGGAGGACATTGAGTCACCGGTATGTTTTTTTCCCTTTTCTCTGTTGCGTATGAATCTGTCTGTCTGCACATGTGTACACGTGCTGGCCTGTTCTTTCTGCCTGCCTCAATTTTTATCAGTGACTATTGTGTACGCTCCTTGAAATTTCTACAGTAGCTTTAGTGATTTCTTCCTTTTCAAATCTTTCAGGTGGTGAAGTTCACCAAGTCTTTTGAGCTACTGTCCCCTAAGTGTAGCGCAGACACTGAAAGCAGGTATGTATGGTGTTTCCTTGTTAGAATCTACTCTGCTCGTCAATAACATCTGACCCAATGAAAAACATGGCCTTTGCCATGCTTTCTTTGTTTGCCTTTGGCACCACAGCACCTGTAAATTCTGCACAGAGCCATGTTTGAATTTGTAAAGCTTCCATCAAGGACAACAAATAAGGGAAATCTAAAAATGTAATATTCTGTAGTTCTGTGGGAGTAATATACTGATTCTGAATAGAAGGCATACTGCAGGAGTCCTACTTAATTGGGTTTTGCTGCTTCTCTCCACTGCTAGGCATGGCTGAGTGGAGAAAGAGAGGCTTAATATTGTGTGGGATGTTTATGGATGGAATCCAACGCTGAAAAGAAGTCAAATTATCCCCCAAGTCCTGCACTTGCCATAACTGATATGGTTTCAAGGCAGTAATACAACAGTAATACAAAAAAATATCATAACACAAGAAATACCATTAGTAAGAAATTAGTAGTAATCAAAGAAATGTTAGTCTGCTTGACTGGCCAATTTAGTCTTTCTCACTAAACACACTCTCTGCTGATCTGTGTTTTTGGTATCACATATTCAATAAATAGCCAGTTTGAGATTTTAAGTAATAAAACTGCACATTTGAAACCAAGTTGAACTGACAAAAGTACAGTATCTTTGTGATGACACTAGTCATCCTAAAGGTTCACATCTGAATAACAAGGGCTGCTGTGCAATATTTATGTGTGCAATTAAGTGAATAAATTTGGTGTCAAAAGGCGAGCGTACTGTAGGATTTCTAATGTGGCTTACAATCCCCGGCCGCCCCCATGGGGAGTATAATGTTGAGCGAGTGTACAGTGCTGCTACTGTGTCTGTGGCAGCTAAATGACGGACATAAGACAGGGAAGAGACAGAGAGAAAGAGAGCGAGAAAGACAAAGGAGGTAAGGCATCTTGCCATCACACCCATGAGGTTTATTCCCTGCCACACTGTGGGTTTCACATCCACACACAGCTGTATCACTAGATCAAAGGGATTCAAAAGATCTGACATCAGTGTCTCTCCATCTTTATTCTAATCTTGAAAGACAAAATGAGCCACGTTGAACATTTACACTGTTGCGTTTGAAAGTAAAAAGTCCGCAAGAACCCGCTGCAATTAATGTGAATGGGTGAAGTCTGTGCAGGGATGCAGTTGCTTCTATGGCAGTGTGCAGAGTGTGGGGGTGTTTGGCAATGAGGAAGACAATCGCACAATTAACTTTTCATTACTTCATAAGCAACAGGAGAAGCTTACTGATATCTGCTGTATGAGAAGTTCATTAAATGCAAATCAACTTAAAAGAGCGTCCACAATGAAAAATAAGAATGGCCTTTTGCAAGATTGCAGTTCAGGTGTGAATAAAACTCTTTTTACTTGAATACAATATTATTTTCATGATAATAAAGTTATCAGCTGAAAGAGAATTTATTTTTAGATTCAAGTGGATATATTTGTTCTGTCATCCCTTCCCCTCCCCTTATTTTCTGACCCTAGTTTCAAAGACAGTATGGAGAAATCATCTTACTCAGACTGGCTCATCAACAACAGTATTGCAGAGCTGGTAGCATCCACAGGACTACCCGTGAACATTAGCGATGCCTATCAAGATCCTCGCTTTGATGCCGAGGTAAACACACATAACAGAAGAACCTGTATGAAATATGCCCGTGACGATCATCATTCAGGTCATAGTATTTCTAGAAGCATTTTAAACCTGTAGGATGTTCACATGTTGATGTCACATGCGAGCCAGCAAGGTCACATGGGCATTGATGGCTATGAAACCAGTGGTGTCAGGAGGGCATTGTAAGTATGCATTTTGATGAGTAGACAGATGGTTTGAAACCGAAATGCAGGAGACCATCAATGTCAAACTGTAACATCCATCCCAGAACTGTTAATCAGTTACTGTCTTGACATTCCACTCAAGGTCGTTTCATAACAACTCACACTTTAATGAACTGGACTCTGATCTCTCACGTGATTGTTGCGTGACCTTAATGACTCATCCAGGGCCAGATGTAAATTTTACTTATGCGCGAAAAACATGCATAAGCAATGAATATATGATGTGTATGTGTACCTCAAACTTGAGTAAATGTACTTAGTTCATTCACCACTGATGTGCTTGCGCTCGCGCGTCCAGATCCACAATGATGACGAAATGAATGTGTGTGCATCTTTTTGAATTCACTCAATTTTTATGCATCTAGCCCCATTAAAATGCCTGCCAATCAGTAGAACTGATGGTGCCTCTTGGAAATGTCTTCAGGATCAAACATAAAGTCCAGTTGCCTTTGACTTTGTACTTATACTTACTAATAACCAGCATTAAATCTTGTTTTATTTGCACCACATGGTGAGAAATTACATTCTACCCATTTTTACATTTCATATCAGCTGTTAATTGATCGCTGTAGGCCCTTTCAAACCGCAGCGGCCTCTGCTGATGCTGCATAGATCTAAACAGGATCCCACAGCGGCTAGCACAGCACTCCGCTCTGCATCCAGCTGCAAGCAGCAAAGGTTGACATTGTCATCCTTAAGCAGCAGTGACAGAAAAATGAAAAATGTGTACTGGGCGGAAAAGCTACCAGGAGGCTCTCACTGAATGAATAGAGGCGGCAACTTGCTGCTTCTTGCTTTTAAAGGGCCTTAAGATGTACTTACTTTACACTGCATCCCATAGTTTCTATATCTATATATGTAGCTTTTCTCTTCAGAAAACATTATATTGCCTGTTTTGTAATATGAAAAACCTTTGGTTGATACTCAGAAAGTTTTGAAGTTCAATGCCAAGTCCTGTTTATATTTTTTTTATGCAGATGGTTGGTAATCCTCATTTTAATAATGATATATTAACACTCCCACTCTTTTTAGGCAGACCAATTCTCAGACTTCCACATCCGCTCCGTGCTTTGCGTTCCCATTTGGAACAGCAACCACCAAATCATTGGTAAGTAAACAAATGGAGCTTCTTTCTCTCTTAAACTTATTTGATTTATGTACTTGAAGGTTTTTATTTTTTATTTACCAAATATAAAACATGGATAATTTTTTTTACTTTGAATGTCTTTATAAAAAGTTATGCTATGTGGCCAAAAGTATGTGGACAACTCTGTCTTGTGATTTGGGGCTGTTTTTCATGGTTTGAGTTTGGAATGGAAGAACTTGACTGACGTGCGCAGAGACTGACCTTGACAGCCGACACTTTTGGGATGAACTTGGGATGTTCCCAAATCTTGTGAAAAGCTATCTCAGAAGGGTGAAGATCATTATTGAGGCACATTAATATCCATGGTTTTTAAATTAGATAATCACATGGGTGTAATGGTCGGGTTTTCACATACAGTACCAGTCACTTGAATGGGAAAGTGTGTCCAAACATTTGACTGGTACTGTACTTTTGGCCATGTAGTGTACTAGACTATGATGCAGATATATATTCAGCACCAACATCATCTAGCCCTCACATGTGCTCATAATGTAGGTTTCAAATGTCTTTTTTTCCCTTCCTTTTTGCTGCATTGTAAACAATAGGGGAGATGGAGCATGATAGGAGCTGGAGCATGTGTTCAGCTGAGGCTGCATGCGTGTGATTAGATCCATGCTGCACCATCACTCCACACTTGGAGGTGGAGTTCCCTTCTTCTGGCTGTGTGCTTTGTGTTAGTGAATCAGCCCACAGGCCAAAGCCACACTGACACTCACTGATAAATCACTGATCTCTGGTCTGGTTTTGGCGCTGGATATTGCAGGGAGGAGCGACTATAGCAGCTCCACTTGGTCCACTGAGATCTGACGCAGGAAGTCATTTGTTTTATTTGAGTGCAAAATGATCAGCATATCCGTAGCAGATGGTTGGATAAGACCTGTGTGTGTCTGTTTCTGTGTGTGCAATGTCCATGTTTACTCGTGTTTTTTTTTGCGTAGGTGTAAGAGCATTTGTCGGGGAGGGGAGAGTGAAGGAAGAAGAACAGAAAGAGTGAGGGGAGAAAGCAATGCAGTGTGTGTGGGTGGCACCTGAGTATCTGGAGTGAAAAACCATTATACAAACAAAGCAGCAGGAGATGAAATCCTCAAGTCAAGGATACATTAAGTTAGAAAACGAATGTCCTTGTGTAACCTGCCAAGGTTACAACCAGCATCTTCAGAATAACCACAAGAAATGCTGTGACTTTATAAATAATGAGGTTAAATGCTAATGTTAATTCAGTTACCCAAGATTATAAGTAATGTTAGTTTTGCTGGCCTGAATTGCCATTTTGCTTTTGATTCTATTTGAACTGCATAAAATTTGAGATGTGTGTGGTGATTCACAGAGAGCCAGGCTCATCCAAAAATCCAGTACATCACAAGTAGTTAACTTCCAAATAAATAAATTAATAGTTTAACTGCCTCAGGCTAGGAACACACTTCTAAAGCACGATTATGCCACAGTTTGGCTGTGACGCTGGATTTTCAAGCTGCACTGGTCACTCAAAATAAGGCAGGTTGCCATGGACATTCGTCGTTATCTTACAGCATGTTTGGGTCAGGATTCAGATTTCTCACCTGCTGCCTGAGGGTCAGACCAGTATTATGATTTTATTAAACATTAATGATTATAGCGACACGTCCAGGGTGCACAAGGAGATTAGCATTGTTGTCTTTAAGCCATTCATGTGTAGCTTTGACTTAATGTGTAAAATCAGTACAAACATTTTAGCTAACAGTTTGTTGTTCCACAAACTGCACGTCCCATTATGATTAACAGCTACTGTAATTTGCCTTGGTTGTTTGCTATAGTGAGTTAACTTAGTTCTGAGCTGGTTGGTCTTTGTAAGCCCCCCCCCTTCCATCCACCAAACACTCCTGGTGAATGAACTGTGTGTTGTACAGTCACACAACACAATCATCTATGTAAAAACTTAATGATGGAGTTGTACATTATTGTCATATTATGGTTTTTGATGACTTTTTGCAATCATTCTAAAGATTATATGGTGGCCACGCGGCTCTAAGCAGTCATTCAGCTCGCTTATGCTGCAACTCATCCCAAATTACATGTCATCATTACAGAGGGAGCTCTGAGAAGACATCAGCCCTGTATTTTAAATTAAATGACACCATAATGAAAATTGTTCTTAGCTACAGTAGTAATCCCGCTTCACCTCTATGGATCTTCAGCTATACATTGAAATTAAAATGTCAGTTTGCAGGTTTGTTTGACCTCCTCCTGTCAAATCAAAATGCTTTAGTCCCACTGCAGCATCGTAGACAATAACTGGATGCCCTGTTAAAGATAATGTTAATTGAATGCATATTTCACCATTTTACATAACCACGTCATTATAATACACTGTTTTATGTCTCACTACAACAGTTTTGATCATGTCTACAGAGGATTTTAATATAGATATCGCATTCATCGCTGTTATGTGATAGGATGTTGTGTCTCTGCTTAATTTCCATTAATAATGCATGTTAACCAATGACACGGAGGGTGTGGGTTTGATCCTCTTTTAATTGGAGACAGGTTATATCCACTGGAGCCTTGCCACTATCAAAATGTTACCGTTAAGTTCCCACTGTGTGGATAAACTGACTTTGTGTAACAGGTGTCGCCCAAGTGCTGAACAGGCTCGATGGGCAACCATTCGATGACGCAGACCAGCGTCTCTTTGAGGTATAACAGTTGCTTTCTGTTTCTTTTAATCATACAGTGGCCTGTAACTTTTGCAGATGAGCATGTCTGCTTTTTGTTCTGTTCTTAGGCGTTTGTGATCTTTTGCGGACTGGGCATCAACAACACCATCATGTACGACCAGGTGAAGAAGTCCTGGGCCAAGCAGTCTGTGGCTTTGGATGTAAGGACACAACGTACCATTTTATTTCCACGTTCATATCACAATTTGAAAATGACAATATGCAAGTTTATCCATGTTTTGAACAATAGATATATTTATTTGCTCACATTTGCTTAAAACATTGCTATGCAAACTTTACTTCTGCTTCAGAGTGTTGATTTAAGTTGCGTCTGTACTGCTCCGGCTTCATACTTCAGTTTCCTTTTGTCATGCCTCTGTGCTCATCGTGTTTCTGTTAGCGTCATGCACTCCCTCAGATGATTTTTCCTTGTGCGTCCAGCTGTTCTTCTATTACATTAGCTATAATTGTATCTTTATTTTTCTTTCCCAGTCAACATATGCGCTGCGCTGAAACATTTGCCCAGAAGTCATTGTAAACAATGGCTGCTGCATGGCTAATATAAAACCTCTTCGAACTTATTCTCTTAGGAGTCTTTGTGCTTAGCTCCTTTTTTAGTCTCACATTTCCACAAGAATGTACACATGAAAAAAAAGTGCTGATCTCTTTTTGTAGATAACCTTCTCACAAAGGTTTTATTGAAAATTAATGAGAGGCGGAGAAAAGCAATCCCTCATCTGCCCTGCAGCATGTAGCCATTCAGCACTAGTCAGCCTTTACAGTATGTCCTTAGATTACAATAGGGAGCTTTCAGGTGCATTATAGTAGTTAGCACTACTCAGATTCAGGATAGGAGAAGCAGAGAACAGAGAGATAGAGCATTTAAAGGAGAGGCACAGAATGAACTAATACGTAGATGCATTGCTTCTGGCAGCACTGAATAAACATGAGCGTTTATGATCAAATAAGCTACTGGAGGTCTGTGCGAGGTATTTCTCTCAGGAAATGAAGGGAACATGGCGATGAAATCAGGGCTGACATTGCTGCTCTTGTAGATTGTTCTCGAGGCGAGTGTTAACTTCCTCATCTGGAAGAGTGCAGTATTTTCATGCTGTAACCACAGTTGTGCTTCCCATAGAGCCCTACTGGTACACTAAGTGACACTGTGTCATTATTTTGCAGGTTCTGTCTTACCATGCCACTTGCTCCAAGACCGAAGTTGACAAATTTAAGGTAACAGATGTTCACCGTTGTCATCATTACATTTGTCTCAGCAGGCCCATTTTTTTCTATCAATACTTACAGTATTGGTAGGGGGCTCCGTTTTTTAAACTGAGCTCAACACAGGTATTAAAGTCACAACTCATGTGAGGCGTTTCCTGTTTTTAAAGCCTTATCCTTTAACTGGAGTAACATTTAAAGGATAATGCTGGTGATGTTCTCTATGAAGCCGGGATAAGTCTCACACACAACATGTTTTGGGGTCTTTGTGGTCTTTGCTGCTATTCATTAGGTCTTTAATGTAGCAATACCCCAGGCAGGGAAGAAGAAGAAGGCTGCTAGCTAGTAAACATGGATGTCTGCAACTCACAATTTAAAAGATTTGTTAGTTTATGAGGAAAGAAATGAATTCAACACAGTTGCCTGACCGCAGTGATACTCACAATGGGTTTTTGGTAAGAAACGCTGAATGTAAACAAAACGTTTTTGTTTCGTTTAAAGAAACCACACTTTTAATCCACAGCTGGAAATAGTCCCGAACAAGCTGGTTACTCCTGCTTGTGTAAGGTTTGCTTAAAAGGTTTTAGGAAAAATACCTAGATTTATGTCTTGAATAGGCTTGGAGCTGAGTGTCAGAGACAGAGTGGGGAAGTGGTGAGAGATGGACAACACTGCATTGTTGGTTTTGGTCTTTAAATGGGATTTGTTGACAGCAGGAAAGATATAGAATAACGCCTTTCCCTTTAAACAAAACCTGTAAACCAAGACCAAGATAGGGATGAGGGATGATGTGGATTCATTTTTTGCATATATATTGCAGTGTACACACACACACTCTCATTGTGGATTACAATTTGTGATTATCAGGTTTTCTCTGCTGTTGCAGGCAATTGCCATAATATAATTTTATTGTTTTCCTGCTTGTGTAGATGTGTTTCTTAATGTCTGTTTCTTTATATTGAATTCAGTTAAGACATATAAACAGTATTAAAGGCCCATTATGGTTCTGCTAAACCTCCCAATTTAACAGAAGTATGATGCAAGGAAATGGCAGTAAATAGACTTAGATTTCTTGGATGCCTTAAATGTTTACGGGGAGGTAAAATCTTGGACATTTTGTTCACAATGCATTTGTTTTGCTCACGGGCCCTTTGATTAAGCTATATTTTTCTAATTAAATAACAATCTCTCATTAACTTTAATGGGAAAGAAAAATAATCTATGTCAACAGAGAGGTATTATTGGTATCCTGTCTTCTAGACTTCATTTTCCAGTTCCTCCAAAGAACTGCGATAGCACGCAAGCATAAATATGGAACGAGAATTCCCCAATGAAAATAAACTAATTGTGGTATTTGAAATGGATTACCCTAATCAATAGGCAATCATTCTCAATGCATTATTTATAAAGAGCAAAAAATGAAAATATCTACATTTTTAATTGGCATGACATTTCTGAAATATAGATATGACCTATTTTCCTGCACTTTCATGTGTAGGATTTTCCCCTGTGGCCATTACCGCAAAGTAGGAACCCCGTTTTCTAGTGCGCTCGTGTGATCTTTCAGCCCTCCTCCCATCCAGCGCCGCACTCTGCTTCCTGCCTTTCCCCCCCACTTCCTTTCATAACTGCTCTACATATGGAGCATTATGGAGTGCACTTGACTGGGATTCCGCCGGAGTGCAAATGGCAGCGACACACAAATCTGGTTGACATTTCGTAACCTGCGGCTGTGAATTAAGAGAGAGGAGAATACCTGCTGACCTGACAGGCAAACATTTGTGAGGGAAACATGGTGCTCTGGTGGCTGTTAGGCAGGACGAGTGAAAAGAGAAACACGGCTGCACTTAAACGAAAATGCAGATTTGTAAGAGAGCGTTGACTATTGGAATGAGATGCAGGTTAGAAGTGGTCATGTTATAAATGCAGACTAGAGGCATATAAGACATATCTGCTCATTGTGCTCATTAGACCACACTAAAGATAGAAGACATGCTTCAGTATGAGTACCGTTAATTGGAATCACGTATGTGTTATGCTCTTTTGTTTGAATAATAATAATGAAAAAAGGTTTTCATTTGAAGATTACTACTGCACAGCTACGTTTGTCAATGAGCTCTGAAAGTAAACAACAGCCAAATCCTTTGGTAAAGCTCCCTCATTAATCTTAACCCTCTCCGAATGAGTCCGCAGAGTCCTAATTAGCATATTTCCACGTATCATCTGAAAATGGCACAGCATCCTCTGACCTCTCCATCCTCCTCTACTCTCTGAACTCATATTCTCTCTCCTCCCTAATGCTTTCTCCTGCCACGATGAAACAGGCAGCTAACATTCCCCTGGTTTGCGAGCTGGGCATCGATAAGCTCTCCTTTGACGACTTCTCTCTGGACGTTGACGCCATGATAACAGCTGCCCTGAGAATGTTTATGGAGTTGGGAATGGTGCAGAAATTTAAGATAGACTATGAGGTGAGGCAGCTAGCTTTCTTTATCTGGTTTCCTTTGAATACTAGACTGAATCCTCATGACAACTGCTGACCCGTGTGCTCGTCTCTCTCTCTCTCTGCCTTCCCCTCCAGACACTGTGCAGATGGCTGTTGACTGTCAGAAAAAACTACCGAATGGTTCTCTATCACAACTGGAGACATGCCTTCAACGTCTGCCAGTGCATGTTTGCCATGCTAACGGTAAAGATCATGCCGCTGTAACTGTAGATCATGAGATCAGTTTTAGTCAGAGACACTTCTGTTGAGCAATTGATCGTTTATAGTAAATGTTCACTCACTTAGATTTGTCGAGAAAAGCCCTGCTGTTGAGGAAGCTCTCAAACAGAAATGTGTCCTATCCTAATGTCCTAAATGTCCTAAATAAACATTTCAATTAAATCAACAATACCAAAAGTCTAGCACATAAGAAGGACATTGCACTGGTGGAGTAACAAAGTATATTTACTCAAGCACTACACTTAGTTACAGTTTAGAGGTTTAGATGTTGTTAATAGTTTAACCTAAGAGATTTCTGCTCTAAATGTCTCACATTATTTTATTATATAATAAATATCAGTCAGTATTTTACAAAGATGTATGTGTCAAAACTCTGTTTAACCTTTTTCCTCCCCCAATGATTATGTCACGACCCCTCAGATCAGTCAAAGGGTCATTTCCCCCCCGAAACCAGTACTTTGAAGCACATTTTGCTCATAATACGTTGCACTGGTACTTTACCTTAAGTAAAGGGTCTTAATACTTCTTCTACCACTGGAAGATGGGGGCGGTGGAGGGAGCTGCAGGAGCAAACAGCACTGGTACGAGGGTATCAGAGTTAAAGTGACATGTGTCCGGTTATAATGACAGCGTCGCCCACCTGCATGAATATGATTGGCCTTCACTAGTCAGCCGGTTGCCAAGCAGCTGATGAATGAGCCAGTGACTGTGAAGCATAAATGAAGCAGCTGATGTCAATCAGCTAATGCGAGTCTGACTTCAGTGTTTATTGAAACCTTGTTATTATTAAAGGTAGATAGTTCAATGATACATTTCTGTTTGACTTGTGTTGAAATCGCTGAGATTCAAATTACAGCTCATTGTACCACGAGCTACACAAACCAGGGCCAAGCCAGAGATGGTTGTTTGAATAGAGAACCCCAAGAGTATTACTTCATGCGGTTCCAGCAAGCCTTTACTTTATCAGGTCCTTGAGGCAACTCACACACACACACACACGCACACACACACACACACATAGGCTCTTATACAAACACCACAGTGAAGTTCATTTAATCAAGCGCAGCATTAATGCATGGTGTCCCATCTGAATTGATTATTGGCAGAGGGAAATTAAATAGTAGTGTGTAAGCTGTTCTGGTGCCCCTCCACTCTCTTGCCATGTGTTTTAATGAGTGGGCTGAGGGCCGTGCTATCTTTGCCACAATCCCCGCAATGACCTATAGTGACTCACTCAGCACATGGCCTCCAGAAGAACCCATTCATCCGAGGCATAAAGCTCCCCGTGTGGCTGAGTTACTGCAGTCCCACTGGGTGTCTAGGGAGATGCTGCTTTTTTTTAAAGATGATGCTGCTGTTTTTCATTTTACTTCAATGTACTCCTCACAGTTTCATAGAATAAGAGATGCAGCTCCGGTGCTCTCAGAGTGTGTGTACGTGTGTTTGTTTTCTCACTGGCCTCCCCTCTTCTGATGCCAATCAGACGGCGGGCTTCCAGGAGACTCTGACAGAGGTGGAGATCTTTGCTCTTATTGTAGGTTGTGTGTGCCATGACTTGGACCACAGAGGCACCAACAACGCTTTTCAGGCCAAGTAAGTGTTTCCGCTTTATCTCTCAGTCTCCACCATACGCACACATAAACACGCCCCCTCTTACACACTGTTTATAGTGTGTTTTCCCACCTGCAGCAGTCTGCAGTAGTCCAGCCAAGATCAGCAAGAGTCAAGTGGCAAGTGGTATAAGGCTTAAATAAGGCTGTGCTCAACGAGGAGACTGTAAACACTGCTGGCTCTGAGCACATTTAGATCTGCAGCTATTAGATTGCTTAAGCTTAGTGTTCTCTGTCCTCACAAAGGTTATTATAGTGAAGTGAATCTGAAACCAAGACATAATCTTAAAACACTCTTGTTCATCTGCTGGCTTAAAAGACTTTAAAGCTATTTTTAATTCTTGAAATGCCAGTGTTGCCAGTCTCATCACATCAACTGTCAGAAAGTGTGTGTTTTATAGTTTATTTTGAGCTTACTGGTCTGAATTTAAATGACTGTTGACTCGGCTGGTGCTAAATTAGTTTAGGGTGACAGACGACAAAGGAGACAATGAAGGAACACATCTGTACATGTCAAAGTCAGAGAGCCTTTAGCTTACTGACCAATGTGTTTTGGCTTCATCTGAGGGTGTACTGTAGTTGAGGATGTATTAGAAAAACAAATCTATTCTAAACGCATTTATAATTTGCTTATTTTTACACAAAAACACTTTGGAATAGAATATGGAAGATACTTTTTCTGTAATTCTGTCATACCTTAAAACACAAGCAGTGCAGTCCGAATGTATCAGGGCAATGACACATTTTTGTTGTTTTGGTTCTGTACTGCAGCGCATTCAACTTTTAAATAACAATTTCAATGACAATGAGGTTAAAATGTAGACTTTAATTTTAGAGTGTTTACATCCATAGCATTTGAACAACATAGGAATATATAATATACTCTTTTAGTACACAGTTCTCCAATTTAAGACCCAAAAACATAAGGTCTATGAGGATTAAATCCTCTGTGATCAATGGCTGGGTGAAATCTACAACCTACAGACATGAGCAGGCACATTTCCCTGCTGTTGTTCTGTCAGACGTTTACCGCCTCTTTCTTCACCTCTTGATTGTGTCAGTTTGTTTGCCTTCGGCCCACCTGTATATTTAGGATCATTGTTTAAAAATGTTATGTATTTATGAAAAGGGCAACGAGTCTTACAGTGTGATGTTCACATCACCCAACATGTGTGATGTGAACATCCTCAAACACCCTCCACACCTAAAAGTCAGCACTTTCACCTTATAGTCATTGTTTCATCAAATCCACTGTGCTGGAGTACAGAGCCAGCACATTGAAAACATATTACTGTCCTAATACTTTGTGACTTCACTGTAATAATAAAACTAGAACGGAAACTAGATAAAAACTAAGCTAAAACAGAATTTTTTTAAAACCCAGACAAACTAGCGCCATAAAACTACCACATATGTGTATTTTTACTGTGGAAATGACAGAGACACTCATAACTAACTCAGTGTAGGTTAAACTAAAGTAAGAATTGAAAACTGTGATCAAATATTCTCAAAACTAGTGGAATATCCCAAACTTTAAAACCCACATGCCTCACCCTCAATACAGCAGGCTCAGTTCTCATGAGTATTTTTACTCCACATTAAATGATCATATTCAATGTTGAACAGTTGAATTGCAGTTGCACTTTAGGTTATGTCTCTCCAGTTTCTTTTGTTATTGAGATGTTAGTTGGTGACAGAGTGAATTGTTGAGGGAATTACAACACACTCAACAGAAGACTTTGTTTCTGAGGATGTGTTGAATGCTGATTATTTTATCCCTCATCTTGATCCTTGTATGTGTTTGTGTGTGTGTGTGTGTGTGTCAGGACGGGCTCAGCCCTTGCTCTGCTTTATGGGACCTCTGCTACACTGGAGCACCACCACTTCAACCATGCTGTTATGATCCTGCAGAGCGAGGTGCACTATGTTCAAATATCTGCTGCAATGCAGTTGCCATGAAGGTTCTGCTAATGTCTACAGCTGCATGTTGTATTCAACACATTCAGTTGCATATCAGGCCTTTTCAAACATCATGTACAACTAAGTTCTTTTCTTTTTATCCTTCCTCCCTTCAAGACACCCTACTTTTAAATTTCCGGTGTTTACTCTGCTGTTTCTTGTACTATTATTATTCTCTTTACTTATATATAATTTTTTCATATTTCCCCAAATGTCTACATATTCCTTTAAAGCAACGTAACTTGTACCAACACTGTAGCATGATGATACACTTGACTGGGTAAAATGGGCACAACTACTCTCCTGTGAAATCATGTGTGTCACTGGTGTCCAGAAATCAAGGTTTACACTCCTGTGTCTTATCTACTATATATATCTCTCTCTTTACTCTCTAGCCAGTTTGCACCCACGGTGCCTGATAGCAACCATGTGGTGCCTCAATGTCTGCTGTCCGTGAGCGAGTAAACAAATAGCTCATGCCGCCCACAAATCAATGTAATTACAGAAGCGATAGATTTGGTGGTAATTGGTTGATAGAGACATTTTACCAGGTGACTGGGTTTGCATGAAGTCGTAATTAAAGATATTTTGAGGGAGCAGCTGAGACGAGGCTTGGTAGAGTACGTGCCAGTGGCTTCATTATCACGGTGCTGACAACCCAGTAAGCTGACAAATGTTTGCTTGGAATATCATAATGGTTTCTGTTGATACCTGGGTTGAACTACCGCTGTCCTATTAGCATATAAATTAATAGTGTGGCTAATTCAAGCAGAAAAGAAAGCTCCCGATTCTCCAGCCCGCACGAACCCATTCATTTCAAATGTAAAACTTTTAAACGTCACTCACTCCCTCTGTATCTCTCAATTTCCCACTCGTCATTCTCGCTTCCTGTTTTACCCGCCTCACTCCTTCATCCGCTCCAATTGTGACAGAAGGAGAGAAGTGCTTTGTGTCTCTGTTGTCACGTACTTGAATATTTCATGGGAACACATGAGCTCATGAAGGGAATCATGGGCGAGCTGAGACAACGTGTTAGACCTGGATTCTCAGCGTTTAAAAGGAAAGCAGTGGCCATCCAGTTTTTAAGATCTCAGCTAATTTCTGCAGGTCATTATCATCCTCTTGTTCTCGTCCTACACCTTCTATTTTTTTCTCCAAAGATAGACCTCTCCATCCGTTCAAACCATCCTCTAGAGCAGGGCGCCTAAGTGGTGAATGAATGTATAATACATGACGGGGAGAGGCCTGTTTTAATGATAGAGAGCCTCAAGTGAGAGATGTTGCTTGCTTATTAAGAGCTGCTGCTTTCCCTCCTCCCCGCAAAGAAACCTTTTCAGTTTCATTATTGTGTGTTTTTTATGTTTAAGTTGTGCACATACATCTTCATCACTCCCTCATCCAGATGTTCACTTCACTCTAAATTATAGATACTCAAAAGTTTACTGTGTAGTGAGCCGTGAATTGAGATTTCGCACACTCATGGTGTAGTGTTGCATGACTGTTATTTTCTCGTCTATTAAGTGTGACATAATCCATTGTGGGATTGTTCACAGGTGACAGTGCACTAATACATGGGTGTATTTGGCCAACAACAAAAAATAAAAGGGAAGCAGAATTTACAACTTATTTTTTAATGTTTTCATAATGAAACCCTAATTTACATAAATCTGACTAAATATCCATTTTGTAAATTGTATTATTATTTGATTAGTTTTTTCACTGAAAAAAAAGTGGGCAACAATTCAGAGATCTCGAATCAGGCTATGTAGTTTAAACTGTACATATACAAACCCTTAACAACATTTAAGAACAAAAATAGTTTTCTTTATATCTGTGATACATCTGATGGTTATTTACATGACACATGGATATTTTGGTATCCACAGGTAGACGCACTTTTTGTGTCATTTATCTGATATTCCCAAATGTCTGTGTGAAGCTTTTAGTGAGAGCTCCCGGGTGAGACGCCATTATTTAAGGCTTGCACTGATATTTTGTAGTAAAAATGAAATGAAATAATAATAATCTTAAGTTATTAATGAATTTCTTTTGTCCGCTGTTTTTTTTTTTTTACGTCTGTCAACAAATATGATCTGTGATAAGAAATGTATTTTAGGCTCTTTGTGTCCCATGTTTAGAAACTTTTGATCACGTTCTCTCTGCATGTGTCTCCACAGGGTCACAATATCTTCTCCAACCTGTCGTCCACAGAGTACAGTGACCTCATGCAGCTGCTGAAACAGTCGATTCTGGCCACAGACCTCACTCTTTACTTTGAGTATGTTCTGCTAAACACCATGCTGCTTATTAAACTGTTAAATCTTGACAGAGCTTGGCTGACTTCAGTCTACTAACTCATTTACAATGAAACTCACAGAGTCTGTCTCTGTAGCTGTGTACTATAGTACTTATTTTAGGTAATACCGCCCCCCTGTGGATTGCACGTGCTTTACGCCTTTATATACAGATGTCTTGTTTCCCTTCAGGAACAGAAACACTTTCTTTGAGCTGGTCAGCAAAGGAGAGTACAACTGGAACGTGAAGGCTCATAGAGACATGTGCAGGTAATGCCCGGCACCCTGAAACATGGCGTCTTTGTCTCCTTTAACATCATAAATACTAAATCCATCTGATTCCTCTCAGATCCATGATGATGACAGCATGTGATCTTGGTGCCGTCACTAAACCTTGGGAAATATCACGCAAGGTGAGAAATACAGAGTCAACCTTCTTAATATATTCTAAACCATTCATTTAGAGATGAAGCAGTTGGCTGATAAATTGATATTTGGTCAACAGGAAAATAATCAGCAACTATTTTGATGATCAATTAATTGTTTAAGTTAACATTCCCTTATTCCAATGACTAAGTTGTAGTGATTTGCTTTTTCTTGTTTAAACTGAATTTCTTCAGATATTGTCTACAGTTTCTGATTAGCCTAATTGGGAAAACAATTGGCAGATGAATCAATAATGAAAACAATGGTTAGTTACAGCCCGGCATTCAGCTTTTCTCTCATTGCAGGTGGCAGAGTTGGTGACGAGCGAGTTCTTCGAGCAGGGCGACAGAGAGAGATCGGAGCTGAAACTCACGCCTTCTGTGAGTTCATCAAACCACCTCTGTTCCGCCTCCCGTGACCACCGCGAGCTGATGATGCTAAAGATGCCTTTTCTCCACAGTTTCCAAAACATACCGACTGTGTAGGAAACACAAGAGCTCGCGTCTCGTAGGCCCAGTTTGGGAAAAGTTAATTGTCAGCTGGACCGCTCTGCGGCCTCGCTGCTGTGCTGAGAGCAAACTGTGGACCGTGTAACAATCTGTCTTTTAAAAAAGAAAATCCTCCTACACAGGATTCAAAGCAAACACTGACCTTTCCCGTTCATTCAGCTGTAAGCACACGAGACACTCCGGTGTATTGGAGCTCTACTAGCCTTGACTTTCTGATGGCAGAGATAATAAATGGTCTTTTTTTCTCTCATAAAGATGTAAAAACAGCCTAATAACTACTACCTTTGGTCCTAATGAAGATTTAGTCTTACTCATAATGTATTCATACTGTCCTCAAAGCCACAGCACCACAAAAGAGGAGAGCTGTGTGTTTGATTGAGGAACTTTGAAGGCTAAACTGTGTTCTTAAAGGGGGGAAACCAGCAGCTTTCTCTGTGCAATTAATGGCTGACTAATCGAGCCAGGCCACATTGCCTCCCCTCTGAAATAAGTATTGCAGTAGCCTCAAGTCTGCCGCTTGTGTCAAACCTTTACCGCTCTGTGTGTGGGTGTTGGAAATTAAATATTAACTTCTAAGTCGTAGCCCAGTAACTTTCAGTATCTCTGAAGCAGGGTCTCGGTGGAGCCTCTAAAGCTCAGGCTGCAGAAGAATGAGGCAGAAGAGAAAACGTACGTGAAATAAACTCAGTCATCTTGAGAGCGAGCGAGAGGGAAACTTGTGTTTAACCAAAGCAATAACAGCAGCACTTTAGGGACCGTGAGCCTGACTTATAGCTGCCTTTTAGTAAGCAGAATCACATTTCTCCTCGTAGGTGTGAATGAACTTGTAACTTCTGTGTTTCAGGCCATCTTTGACCGAAACAGGAAGGATGAGTTGCCGGGGCTTCAGCTGGAGTGGATTGATGGAATTTGCGCGCCACTGTACGAGGTAACTCTCCAGGCCTCGCCGCTCTCTGGCGTTCACTGTGTCACTCCTGTCACACATCCGCCTCTGACATCACTAGTCGCTGTCTCTCCTCAGCTATTGTCCCCCACTGACGCCAGCAATGAAACTGTCACCGACAACTATTCAACTTTCTTTGCAGCCACAGATTTATCACTGAAAAAGAAATGTTTTCTCTCTCTCTCTATCTCTATTGAAAGCTCTGAAACAACTTCAAGGTTGCGTCCTGTTCTTTGGAGAATGGCAGGATGAGTGTGCACTCACTGACTGCGAGGGAGCTCTGAGGTGTGAACAGAGCTGGGATGTTAGTCGGGTTAAATCCCCTCGGTAAGACAGTGAGCTTTGGACTCGACTGCACAGTAATGAAATAAGCACGGGACTGACTCTTGACATTGTGGCTAACACGCACATAGAGAGGCAGGTTTTATTGTAGGATCAGCAAATCTTAGGGTCAGAGTTAGAGCCAGTGGGTTATCTTTCATGGAATTAATGGAAATCTATACTGTGTCCTCGGCAGTATATATATATAATGTGTGTTTCTGAATGACGTAAAGAGGGACTCACCTGCCCCCGTCTCACTGCCGGCAGCAGCGGATGTGTGGGAGAAAGACGCAGGCTAACTTACTGAGGAGATCAGGCCTGTTAAGCTGAGGCGTGTTGAAGGTAAACTCATGAAAGCATGAGAGTTGTGACAGTATAGTCAGGGATAAAATAGTTCATTCTTACAGCGCTGGGTTATTTTCTGCTGCTTTTTGCGCCGTTAAACCACAAACCTTCCTTTTTACTGTCATATTAAACACATTACTCTTAGTCAGCGTGGGGAGAAAACAAACAATAGATCATATTCACGACTATTGGGTTATCCCAGGATCAGTGTCAAAAGTTAGAGCAGACTAATCTTTGCCGGGCTCTGGTTTCACCATTGTTACTGTCTGTGTAGTGCGGATATAAAAAGCATCAAAGCGGCGTGTGTTGTCGGTGTGGGGGGTTTGTCTCCACGCTGTGCCTCGTGTAAAGGTTGATGTTTGGAGAATGCAGATACGGAGATCACGATCACGCTGCTGCCAATTAAATCTGCCAGAGGGAGAACAGAGGAAGTTCAGAGGCGGCAGGGTTTTTGTCCGTGGGTGGAAGAGATCTCGTTCTTCATCTCGCTGATCTCCTTCTCCTGGTGGTGGCTTGCTACTTTGTGGAATATTAATCCCCCATTATATAACCTTCCATCTTTCTAACCCACCATATGACAGTGTCTCTTCTTCTTCTTCTTCTTCTTCTTCTTCTTCTTCTTCTTCTTCTTCTTCTTCTTTTTCTGAGGCTACCTCAGTGGAATAATGATGACAATGTCCCACAGTGGATATATGCTGCGGAGAAAGAGGGAAATGATTCTCTTCTTTTAACCCACAGATGAGACAAATCCATAAAGATTAAGACAACCACTGCGCTGGGGATTTTGTCGTTTTTGAAAGTCACAGCTGTATGTGGGCCACATGCCACCACAGTGATGATGGTTTGAAAGATTAAAACCTTTTCAAAATCAACACACACACACATTACACTTATTTTCTGGACTTATTTTTTAGTTGCAGAACTTTATCTAACCTGAAAATGGCTTCATATATTCTCTTTTACAGGAGCTTTCTGGCCAAATAAAACACTGGTTAACAAACACAGACTCACATTGAATTAAATAAAATATAATTTGATCTCATCGGACAGTTAAATGGCAGTCTTTGTGTCTGCTTGCCTCTTCTAAGATAAAGAAAAAATCAGGAATGAAGTGTCCAAAAACATAATAACGACAGGCTACACCACAACAAATCTCAGAGAATAGCAATAAATGCTAATTTCCTAAAGCCACAGTCGATGCTTCAGATAGCTTGTTTTGTCCAATCCACAATCCCAAAAAACCCATAGCTGCTAATTCGTTTTCTGTTTGGTTAATCAACTTGCTGTTTAAGCTCCATGTCACCATACAGTGATATATGTATGGTGATACAAATGATAAAATAATAACTGAATAACTGAAGCAGATTCCAACTCCAAGGCATCGACTTGATCTCAAATCGCGAAAAGGACAATCCACATTGTGCTCTAATGTTGCCTCGGCATCACAGGTGCACAGCTTCACAATTAGCAGGGCTCATATTCCAGCAATTACAATATTATGAATTATTGAGTCACACACAGCTTTTAAAAACACCTTTCAGGACATAATATGAATCCCTAATGAACAAAGTGGGCAGACTAAGAAAATAGTCTTGATGTCTGGCACATTATAGAGCTTTGTTTTTTTTTTCTTTTCTAGCCAAACCCCCACGCAAGTGTTTTAATTGTTCATATGAATTATGAATATAAAACTCCTCTCTGAATATAAATGCATCTCGCCCGCCTGCATTTAAAGTTCAGTTAATTGGCAGCTGTGATTAGTTGTGTTTTCCCCAAGTGTAACAACAGATTTGATTTCCCCTTCTTACAGACAATACACACGTGTAGGTGTCCTTACTTACCTCCCAATTTATTTCATTCATTTTTACAATGGCCGCCCCAATCAACTCCTATGTATGTGTGAATAAATTAATTCATTGTTTTGTAAGTGGGACCCATGCCCACATGTTATATTTCCATATGAAACAGGGTTATGGAAAGAATCACTAATTACAGACGTTCCTGGAAATCCAAGACACAGTAGACGTGTTTGGAGAACAGAGGGAACGAAATCCCCCCCATCTCTCAGGTCATTTATTAAAATGGTGGAGGACAGCTTTGACTACGCTGCCACTTACAGTTCAACACAGAAAAATGACAAAGGCAACTTATCTCAGTCATACATGTGCCTCTAATCTTTAAAGAGCAGCCATTTCACTGCCTTAAGCTATCAAGCTACTGTATGTTGCTGTTACTGTAGCTGTTTTCTCTATTGTTTCATTTGTTTTGATGAATAATGTGCTGCTTTTCCAGCTCCAGTCTCATGTGTTATCATTGCATTCTAGTCACAGAGCAAAACATCCGATTTTCATACAAATACATACACTTAGATTGTTCTAATCCAGACAGGCAAAATGTGAAAAACATCAATATATACCAATAATTGGTAATAAAATGTTTTACTTTTGCTCATGTACAAATTGAGCAAAGAGAGATGCAATATCTGGCGGCCATCTTTATTCGGATTAGGACAAAGAAGCACAACTTGAGAAACAGGTCGCAAATCTTTGTTATTGTGCAGAGGATGGACTATGTTTTCTCAAAACCTTTTTGAAGATTCTGTTAATACCTTCACAACAGCAGAAAATGTTTTTTAAAAACAACCTTCTGCGTTTTTTTAGCCATGCTAGCTGCATGGTCTGATAGTCGGTATCTCTGCCTATTGGGCCAACACTTTGATCCAGACTGATCTCAACAACTTTTAGATGGATTGCCATGACATTTTTTTCAGAGGCAGAAACATACTGGCTTCACATTTTCATCTAGTTTCATCATCATTTTAAATTGTGAGCACATTGACAGCTGAATGGTTACAGCGCACATCACATGCCCACTTGGCCGCAACGGTTGCCGGTTCGATCGAGCCAGTGACCTTTGTTACATGTCATATCCCCCTCTGTCCCCGTTCCCTGTCTACTTCTTCATCTGTCACTATTCAACAAAAAAGAATTATAACTTTACTTTATGACATTCGTCAGCCTCAGCTGTACTTTGTGTTAACTGCTACTTAGCAAATGTTAGCATGCTAACGTGCTACACTAAGATGGTGAACATGGTAAACATTATACCTTCCAAGCATCAGCATGTTAGCATTGTCACTGTGAGCATGTTAGTATAGCCTCACAGAGCCGCTGGCATGGCTGTTACACATAAGGGGCATAAACTGGGGCCTCTGCTCTTCGTGCCGATGATGTTTTCAGTTTTTATATATTTATGTGCATTTTTTTTAATTCTTTCTTACTTTCGTTCATCTTCCTCTCGCTCCCCCTTTTCTCTCCCTCTAGACTCTGGTCAAGTTGAATCCCAAACTTCAGCCGATGCTTGACATGATCAAAGCCAACAGGGGCAAATGGGAGGAACTGAACAGGAAGAGACAGCGTGGCCAGAGTGTTTCTCGACCCGCGAGCCCCTGCAGCGCTGACAGCGCGGATACAAGTGGCTGCGCTGTGGCCAAAATGGGCAGCGCACCCTGCTGTAGCGGCGACGCTGATGGCACACCATCTAAACCTGTTAGTTAGCTTCTGATGCCACCTCCGAGCTGATCTCTTAGGCTTATTTCCTCTTAAATGCAGCCTGCAACAGAGGCAGTGCAGTGCATGCAGAGGTCATTGGGCTCTGCTCCTCTTCGCTTTTGCTACTAGAGATGAGCTTTAGACTTGAGTGCGGCGCTATCATAGAGGTTTTCCTGCTCCCTTCAGTCTTCCTGTGCTGAAGGCTGACAGAGCTGTGTTTGGCAAGCTTGTCGGAGCAGCTACAAATCAGCTGTTGACACCATGTCAGAAAGGAAACTCAAATCACTGTGTCAACATGTCAACCAGTGAGCTAACACTAACTATTCTGGGCATTGCACAGATTCTCAGCACAACAAGGCATGGAGAATATTGGAGAGGAATGTTTGTCTCTGCTGTGGTTTTGTTTTGCTCTTGGTACCTCTTCGTTGCTCGCATTTTGTCCGCGGTAACAGAGATATTTTTTGTAAATCTGTACATAAGCTATTGGGTTATTTATAAGTGCTGTTTAAAAACCTGTAAACTCTGGATTGTAGTGTTGCTGTAGAGTTTCTGAAGGATAAA
The DNA here is from genome assembly GCA_036024295.1 of Nannoperca obscura. NCBI lineage: Eukaryota > Metazoa > Chordata > Actinopteri > Centrarchiformes > Percichthyidae > Nannoperca > Nannoperca obscura. The sequence continues at coordinate 27,510 of JAVQJL010077748.1, forward strand.
GGGGTGCAGGAACAGCAGGACCTGTGACGGCGCTTGCAATGCAAATTGAGTGCTCCGCTCCCTCCCTTCCTGTGCCTTGTTTTAAGATCCTAATGAAAAATGCATGGCCTCCTCACTGAGATTCTTAGATAGTATGGATATCCATGTTGAACCATGACATATTTTTGCCATAATTTGTAAAACCAATGACTGCAGTTCTGTCTTGACCCCCCATATTAGCCACAAAGCATAACCATTATATACATATAGAAATCTATTTTGCCCAATTTTATAAATGCAGGGTCTCACTTGTCTCACACGCACAAACACACACAATGTGCCTTGATGAAGTTGTTCTGATATCACATTAATTTCTGCAGAAAAAGTCCTTTCATCTACTGACGTATCACTGACAGCTGAAATATAAAGCAGTGATGTTACATTTAACATAAACTTCTTCTAAACTACATTTATAAGTAATACACTTACTTGCTTTCTGGCGGAGAGTTGGTTGTGAGGTTACAGCACTCATATCTGCCTCTTAAATATAAAGCCACAGCCAGTTAATGGTTAGCTTAGTTTAGCACAACTGTTGGTCCACAGGTAATAAAATCCACCTACCAGCACCCCATAAGTTGAATTAAAATGTTATATTTTTTTTGTTTAATCTGAAGAAAAACGGAAGTGTGCCATTTCACAAGGGGCTATGTGTCAGACTGTTTCTTGGCCAGGACCAGTAACTTTTGCAGTCTCCGCTGGTTGCCAGGCAACTGGTCAGAGCTGAGAAATAATCCGACACACCATAACCCCCAGTACACCAGTGAATTGGCATTTTTACTCCAACAACTGGGATATAACATGTTCATTTGTGAACTTGAGAGGGGATTGGTAGGTGAATTTTGTCATCTTTGGACAAACTCAGGGTAGCTGTTTCCCCCGTTTTCACTCTTTAGACTAAGTTAAGCTAGCTGGCTGAAGCGCTATTTAAGGGAACAATAGTAAAGTGGTATCCTCTCATCTACCTTGTCAGCGGACAGCAAATAAGAGTATTTCATAAATTGTCAAACTTTTGTTTTAATAAATTTGGGCCTCTTCCCAAAGCTCACAAATGCTACTTAAACAGCTTTTATAATCTCCAAAAGAAGACACTGAAACGTGTAGTAATAAAGTGCCCATGTAGTCACAAGCTGTTATTTTGATATTACTATTATAAGTATAATTTTTTTGGGGGGGTGGGGGGTTATGAATTGTGTTGTTGCTTTGTTAATTGGAGTTTAAAATGTGACTGTGCACATTGTGTGGCATGGATCTGTGTGCTCTACTGTATTTTAGATGAAGAGCTGAAACGAAGTCGACCAGACAAAATTTGAATTGCATGTTTTATGCAGTATTAAATTCAACCACTTGCTAAGGATGTAGCAAACATGTGAGCCAACAAATACCTCGTATTTTGAACTTCATCAGTAAACACATTATCTCATTGGAAATGCATGATTTAAATTCTATTGCATCATGTTACGTGAATTATGAATATCGTTGTTCTATTTTTCTATTAGGTCTCCCAATGTGGCCAACTTCTACTTGTCCTTTTTGCAATGTAATGTGCTTCTTGTATTTCTTATTTCCTCTCCCAGTTTGGACTTTGGATTTATTTACAGCGGGCTAAACTGAAAGAAACCCAAGGCATGAAAAGGCAAATGTGCAATGTTTCTGTTCAGAGTTTAAATAAAAATATGCTGCTTATGTCTTCTGGTTTATTCTGACACAGAAGTACATTTACTTAAGCAAAATCCTCAAGTACAGATTTGAGATACTTGTACTTAAGTATTTCCATTTAATGCTAAATTATATTTCTTCTTCACTACAGTTCAAAAGTAAAATATTGTACTCCACTACATTTAGTTACTTAGCAGACAGATTTTACATATGAAACTTATGATCTTGTATAATATGAATGAATTGTTAGTTAACAGTCTAATAATAGTAAAACACTCTCAGGTGTCACATTTCTGCATTTCGAGTACTTTTACGTTTGATACTTTGATAAATTTAGCTAATAATACATACATACTTTTACTTAAGTGACACTTTAAATGCAGGACGTGTAATGGAGTATTTTAATATTCCAGTATTGTTACTTTTACTTAAGTAAAGGAGCTGAATACTCCTCCACCACTGGATGCTGCCCTGCAGTTTATACAGTATTTCTCCCAATACAGTGCTGACCTCATGTGGACAAATGCGTCTTTACACATGAAATATATCTCAATGAAATACTGCAGGCACAAGCACATTTCATTGAGATAGAAGTCATGAATAGAAATTGCATGTTGCAGTCAGGTTAGAGAGATATTGCAAGAATCATGAATTAACCCCACTTTAAGAATCTGTAATCATTACCCAACTTTAACAATTAATGTTAGTCTAAATCCCTTATTCCTTATTTATATCCCAACGTGTTCATTCAGTCTTTGGTATTAAACTATAGTGTGAGGAGAGCGATATTGCTGCAGTGTATTTTATCGTCCAAGGCTGAGCTCTATTGCGGTTGATAGGTGGCGGTGACGTCAGCAAGCAGTGTGTGGGTGGCTGTGTGGGTGAAGATGACTCCCAAATGAGCCTGTGTGTAGAAAGAAAGTATTTCCTGTCAAGAAGCAAAAGGCATACTCAGTTAAACTCCTCTGTGCTGGATTACCTTGAGCTGAGTGTGGCGCGGCTAGAGGAAGTGCAAACAAAACCCTGCTCCTGTTGACCCTCCTAGCACCGTCTGACAACATAAACAAAGGCTACTACTGAAGAGCTGGACTGGAAATGATGTCTGAGAGAGGGGGGGATGATTTCTGCTCCCTGATCAGTGTTTGCTAAAAGAAAAACAAACTTGGAGTGTTTTAGTTCAATTTATTGCACAAACAGCATTGACAAAATGTACTTGGATGTTACTACGTTGTTAAGAGAAGTGGAAAATAACCACAAAAAAATGAAAGAAAAAAAAAGGTACATCCATAACATTCAGAAGCTCTTGTACGTTTATTTGACACAGGTAAAATGTAACATGATGGGTCCCTAACAAGTCCTTTTATTTGGGGAAATATGTTGGTGGTCCAGGAAAATGTGACACAGATCAGAAAAAAAAAAAAAAAAGCGCAAGATTCCTCAGCAAACAGCTCTCTCTACTTTGCTTCAGAATCGATGGCTAACAGTGACAAATGATGTCAGTCTGGTATCAAATTGTAGAACATTAAAGTATCCGTTCCAAAAACCTTTACACACTACCGGTACACTAATGAGGGGAACCATTTCAGGAGGAATTTCTGGGAAAAACCAATTCTGTGGAGCAGAAATAATTCAATACAGCGTCTTGAACATATTGAAACATGATGTAATTGTGTGTTTATTGAAGATTTTAGCAGATTTAACAGTCCGATATCTACAGCTCTCAGAAGGGTTATCTTTGCATAATGCTGATTTAAAAAAACAAAAAAAACATTTTAGCTTTGCATGAAGTGAATAAATGTGCCTGAAGGTAGTGGGTTACACAGTCAAACATATGTCTTCAGTATGTTTACATGATCTGATGTGTTGAGTCTTTGGTACAACGTGAGCACCGGGGTCCAGAGGCCTTCAAATTTGCAAACGCCGTCACATTGAAGCAGGAGGCATGATCAGAAAAAACACAATGGCTTTTTGTTCCCCACTTCACTTTTTCAGTAACAAACCAAAGTGCTTTCAGTACAAAAAAAAAAAACTAAACACACAAGGAATATCTCTCTTTGTAATCACACCATACTTCTAGGGGAGTGTGGGAGGGGAGGGTTTTTTTAAAATTTGGTGGGGCAGAGGGAGGGCTTTAGTTGAACAAGAGGCACACGTGCGCACACACATACATATACACACACACAGTCCAGAAAAAGACTCTTATGGCAATAGGTCAGTACAACAAAAGGCATGAGGGTGTGGAAGATGAACTAAAGACACAGGAAACATGTCCAAGTTGATTTCGCTTTACAAAAGGGACTCATTGTACACCAGCTGAGTGTGCAGTAGAAGGGGACGGCAGACAAAAGCTTCAGAAAGGCACAGAGCTTAAGAAAGCGCATTCATCTTAAACTTACCACTAAAGAACTGCCCCACACACACACACACACGAGGAAAGTAAAAACAAACAGACAAATTAACCATGTTGGCAAGGATATTTAGGAAATGGTTAAACATAAGCAAATGTAAATCAAGGTTCTGCTGCTCCATGTCCGGTTGCATCGTGGCCGTAGCTCTAACAACAAGCAGAGGTCATGACAGCAGAAATGAGCTTCATGTATGACAATGATTGTTACAGCGTATTAAATGCAATATAATGTAAAAGAAAAGGTTCGGGTGAATCAATAAATGGCACTGAATGACACATTAGATGAAAAAGACAAGATCTCTGTCCATTTTAAATTCACATTTAGTATCTATTAATCCAAAATGCACAAGATGCTTTTAGAAAAAAGAAGGTGAGATAAGGACGGACAGTTGCGGGAAATTAAAGGAGGTTCCTGTTGCCGAAGATGTTTTTGGGGTCCACATAGTCTTTGACGGACTGGAGCATCCCCATGCCGACATTGGAGATGGTCTCTCTCATCCACTCCTTCCGAAGTTTCCCCACTGAATGACAGAGGAGAGAAAATAAATAAATAAACAAAATAAACTCAAGGAAGAGGACCGAGGGGGAGAAATAGAGGAATCGGCACGGCTGATTGCTCAGCAGGCTGCTGGGAGCCAATCAATCTTGTGAGAGTGAGTGAATAAACAGAGGGTGATAAATGCTTTTATTCAGAGAGGAGAAATGTTTTGCATGGCATGATTTATGGAGCTCAGCAGACTATCAAACTCATTAGGCTCTGTGTGTTCCCAGAGGAGGGGCCGGCTGGCGGCTGTGGCGGGCCGTCCCCGGCTCCCTCACTCTTTAAGCCACCACTCCCCTCCGTTTCCCTCCCTCCAGAGTCACTGGAGCGTTCTCTGTGTGTGTGTTTCGGTCTCATTGTGCACACGAGCGCGCTCCTGCAGCTGACCAGCGAGGCTGTTGTGCTCGCTTGTCCTGAATGCCGCTCTGTGCCCTCTGACACTGGCCCGATCACCAACAGGGTGCCAAAGCCAAGCGTGTAGCACCACACAATGGTCCTCTGTCAGCGGGACTTTGGCTTTCAGATGCTCTTCACCCTCCCTCCCTCCCTCCTCCTCCTCCAAACCCCCAACCTGAGGAGCGAGAGCGGCTGTGGCACGAAGCCTAGTGAGGGTGCCCATTGCTTCACCAGCTGTCCAGTCCGACATACTCCGCAGCGCCTGTACCCGACAGGTTCTTAGCGGAGAGTCTGGAGCCAGCGAGAGGTCTGGTGACTGCGGAGGACGGGGGGAAAAAACCTCGCTGGAGAGGCAAACTCTTGTTAGAGAACAGAAACTTTGCTTCAGAATTGTTATAACAACTTTTTTGTTACATTTTGCTTCTAATTTGATGGTTGAGACAGTAGAGACGGACAAGAAATGGGGAGTGGGAATAACGTCCAACAAAAATCGTGATCAAGCTAAGCGGAAAACTGCAGAGGGGCCCCAAGACCCCAAAAAGCCCCAGACTTACTGCGTGTCTTTAGATTTTAGTGTTTCAATTAATTGCACATTTGTTAAGGTACCTGAACCACCAGTATTAATTTTGTGGCCCCGTTATGTCAAGGGGCCCCGAGCTCACATGGTAGGCTACATATTCCTAGATAAAGTGGTGTTTAAGTCCAACAGAAAAGGTTTTTCCCCTGGAGCCCCATAGAGTCAAACTGAAAAGAATAAATCGATTGTCAATTTAAAGCAAATATGTTTTGCTTTTCTCTTTGGGTTTTAGTTTGGGCTCAGTATTACACATATTTTAGACTAAAAGACTAATCCAAAAAATTATACTTTTTTTTTTTTGTATTATTATATTAAAATTATAGATTCATTTATAATGAAAATAACTCAATAGTTGCAGCTTTAGTAACCAGCCTGAATCCAACTGGGGATTTTGCAATTACACACTATGCACCTTTGACCAGTAGGTCACAGGAGGCACCAACATCTCACAGAGAAAATCTGTTTAAAACAAAAAAATAAGTAGTCATTGTGGGAAGATTTAAGTAAATAAAGCAAAGGGTCTTTATCAAAGGATTTTACGTTGGCAACATCAAGGAAGAAACTAAATTGAAAATAAACTTTAGAATGTGTCCGATCCGAGCTGGGTAAATATTAACTTTTTTAGGTCATGTTGACTTGAAAAAAAATAAATAAATACTCACGTTATCTACATTGCAGAATTCGAAAAGATACATTTGAGAACTGAACAGCTTAGAACAGGTGCCGCTCGCTGAGTAAACACTTGAAACCAACAGTGTAATCACTTGGCATTAGATACGGGGGGCCCAGAAATAGGTAAGGTGTATGATGGGAGTGTTCACACGGCTTTCCTCCCCTCTCTACGCGCCTCTCTTTGCATCACTAGTGGGGGGGGGCTCCAGTGTTAATAGGGCATGTTGAGAGAGGGGGCCGCCCTGATATCAGAGTCCAGCCAGGAAACCCAGATGGGGATCAGCCGTGAGGCTAGTGAGGCCCGTCTCCTGACAAAACAGGGCAGACAGCGGGGTCACCGGGGACTCTGATACCACACGCACCTCCAGATGGTGACAGAGGGACCAATCAGCTGCTACCCAATAACTAAGAAAGTACCCTGCTCTCTATCCCCCCCTTCTCTTCGGTCCTTCCTCCTTGTTCCACCTCCATCCCTCCCCTCCTCCCAGGAAAAGGAGAGAAAACAGAAGGTGCTGGGACTGCATCATTGCCTCCATCACTGTGATAATTTACACATCTATCTTGTCATATTCTCTCTTTTTTGCTTGCTATTGCAATCAATCTCAGCTGGCTTGGTCTGCGCAGCTGAGACATGCAAAGAAGTGCAGGTAGTTATTTCAGAAATGACAGATTTCATTTTTTTTTGTGTGTGTGTGAAAAAGTGCAGGGCGAAAGGCAAGAGGGGAACCTTCACCAAATCATGTCATCTTTCTATCAGTTTTCTATTCGGTTGGCAGAGTTAGTGAGATTGGAGCTTTGCAGAGCCACAAGGTGAGGTGAAGATACTGGGCACCCCAGGGTGGCCCTCATACAGAGGAGACTGTAGAGGCCAGGCTGAGCCGCCGCGCCCGGGCGCCCGGGGCGCACTGGGGGGGGGGGGGGGGGGGGGGGGGGGGGGGGGGGGGGGGGGGGGGGGGGGGGGGGGGGG
>JAVQJL010077750.1:0-15877 GCA_036024295.1 Nannoperca obscura
AAAAAAAAAAAAAAAAAAAAAAAAAAAAAAAAGACAGGATGGTAATGTAAACCAAACCCAATATTCAATTTCAAAACATGCAGGGTAAGACAGAATTCATTTTATGTTTTATAGAGTAAATTCAAATGTTTTTCATTAAAATGGGTAAATCTTGCCATGAGAACCGACAAAAGGAGAAACACTTCAGTCACTTGTTGTTAATTCAACAGACTGCTATTACACACAATATGTAACTTGGCCGACCTTACGCTGCCTTGAGCTGGCAAACAAAATCTAAAAAGAAGAATGTGACTATAAAAATTTGTATTTTCACAACCATAGCAGGATCCTCCAGACGAACCGTCGCTTGGAGGTCTTCATTTCCTCTCAGTAGACTGGGAACGACTGTAAAATAAACGAACTAGTGAATGAGCGCCAAATGCCTGCTAAGTATTTCAGCGATACAATTTAAGTCTTAAAGTACTGTATAATAATAAATACTTAAACTAACCTCCTTGACTGTGAGAAGGATCTTGAGCGCTTACGGGTCTTGTCTCTGGACAGAGACCGATACCTGCGTCTGTCTCTTGAAACAGACCTGGTGAACAAAAGAACATAAAAACAATTCACATACATTTTTATTAAGTCTATTGATAAACACAGTTTAAATAAGAGTTGTCAAAAACGTACCTGCTGCGACTGCGGCTGAGGCTCCTCTTCTTCGGCGATCTGTAATTGTAATGTAGGTGAAGTTAAAAAATGACAAAGAAAGATTAGCAAAGAGAATTTAACCCTTCCTATCACTAATGAAACCTTTTCTTGATCCTTAAAAGAGACATGGGTAGTTGTTCCTTGTCTGTTAATAGAAGGATCATCTGCATCCATGAACTGCATCAAGATCAACTCATTAAAAAGGAAACTTTGTCCAGTGAGCACCAATCGTGGAGCCAGATTTCAGAATATAGAGCAAAATCAGGGCTCGACATTAAGGCCTGCCTGGTACAAACACCAAGCAAACACTGGAGGCACACAGCTTACTGTCCATGATTAAAGAAAACTGCTCCATCCAGTGGACCTGATCAGAAACAGACTGTTTTCCCCTTTTTCAAAGAAACCTCCATCCAAAACAATCCTGATAACACTGACATTTTAAATGCTATTTTTTATTAGGAACCTTGTGTACTCCAGAAAGGATATTTCCATGGAAAGGGATAGTATTAAAATCTATAAAAACAAAAGTACATCTTATTCCAGTGGATATCACGCAAGATGGCTTAATGTCGAGCCATGAAAATGCACTCTGCAGCACAACCACACTGCGAACATCCGATAAATGTAGTTCATTTTTGCAAATGAAATTTAAAAGACTGATGGCAAAGTTCCTTGACCACAACTTTTGATCTTTAGGATGTTTGCAGCTCTGCACTGAAATTGCTCTAAATTACATAAATGCTGAGGGAAAACTGTCAAGCAGCTTTGAAAGCTAGATTAAGCATAAAAACTACAAAGAGCAGGATAAAAGCAACTTACTATTTTGGGGGATTTGGACAAGATAGAAATGACGCAAGGAAGCCAGACTGATGGTGAGGGAGGTCGAATTGCAGAGAGGATTTGCCATATGATGCAAATGTTGGAGATATGAAGTTGCTTGGTGGCTGGTTGGAAGGGGTAGTTGTAGATTTTCCCTGCCTTTTTTGGGGGGGGAAGGATGGGAAGGGATGTAAGCCAAGGGCTGTTCCCGTTGATACAGTAGTTGTGTGGAGAATAGAAAGAGTAAAGACGCTGATTGGTTGATAATGTGAAGTGGACCGCTGTCGATTGGGTTAAGGTTGGAGGAAGAAGAGGAGGATGCTGGGAACCGCATGCTCAGGAACCAATAGGTTGGTGGAACCTGACGACTGGCGGTGCGCCTGGGTCATGTGACAACACCAGCCAAGCTGATTGGGGCTCGCTGGTCAGCAGTCACATGATGCTGAAAGAGGACTAGTTGACTGACTCAGATGGTGAGAAGCGTGGTGGTGACTCTGCAACGGGGTTCAGTTTTATTAATAGATGGCAACTGAACTCAGAAAGAAAACAAAATTTACACCTGCAGAAAGTAATTCTAGAAAATACCTATAAAACTGTTTGATGGATGATGAAGTGCAAACTGTGCCTCTTAAGATGTCCCCATAAAGCCACATCACTCTGACAGAGCTTAGCCTTTTTACACATACTGTTGTAAGAGTTCATAAATAGTCAATTGCTGACATAAGCTGCCTTTGCACTTGACTGTCAAACTCAGTTAAACTGGCACCAATAAAAATCCCCTTGAAGCGAAATATGGAAGAGTTTAAAGTGTGTTCAATCAAAAAGTATCACTCTGATAATGTAGGACAACATTTTAAAAACACAAATCAAAAGGGAGTGACGTCAATATATAAATTCCTGAAGCAGCCCCATCCACAGATTATCTATTGATGAACTCAATTTGTATGTGTGCCAGTAATAATTTCATTTTACCAACCAAGAGTGCTAACGATTAAATTTAAGCCAAAGCGACGACCAATCACAAATTTTATTTCCTACATGGCTTTAGCTTCAAGGTTGACGAAGCTTTAATAGGTCTGTGATCTAAAAAGACATGAGATTTTGTTTGCGTGTGTGTGAGAGGTTGTTAGATTTAAATGGCTTTGCCAAACAAATTTTTTGAAAAAGTAAAACCGCTAATTCTTACAGTGTTTGGGGAATGTAAATCTGCTTTGTCAGTTGTGCTTTTAAACACTGCAAATGAGACTGTAAATTAAACAATAAAATGAGTCGTCAAGTGGGAAATACATACCTGCGTCTCCCTGGAGGACTACGTCGTCTTAGATCCTCGCGAGGGCGTCTATTCCAGGATGGAGGAGGGCCACGGCTCCTAGAGCGTTTTTCCCCAGTGGATAACTCGACACGCACTCGACAGCCACACATGGTTCTACACACATAAAAAAGAAGTAATTTAATGTTCAAAAAAACAAAAGAACTACAAAAAGAACTACTAAAAAAATCTGTTGTAGGAGTTACCTTCCATCCAGTTCTCTCACAGCATCAGATGCATCTCTGGGATCTTCAAACTCTACAAAAGCAAAGCCTGGGGGATTCCTGGCAACCCAGACACTTCTTAAAGGACCATAGTACCCAAAAGCTCTTTCTAACTCTGTCTTGTTTCCGTTGTTTCCTAGATTCCCAACGTAAACCTTGCAGTCAAGGGGACAATCTCTATTCAGAGCAGGGTCTGAAAGAAAGAGGCACACAAACATGGAGGGATATGATGAATGTTGCCTAGGCACCATTACAACTTATACTACATCATCCATCCAAGAAGTGTAAATTGAAGCAAGCAACACCGAGTATCCCTTAACATTTTAGGCAAAGGTCAAAAGTCACATGAACCTATTTGACACAAATGTATTTTGTTGCCTTTTAACGATGGGTATCTGCTGATTCCGGGTCCGATCCGTTACTTATATTTGTTTACGCGTTGAACAAATATGCATCAGACACATTAAAATAACAGCGAAAGACTACAACGTTTTTTTCACAGGCTACTAATTCAAATACCGACGGTACCGGTTAAAAAATATTAATTGAAATTATTGATCTGATATAATCAGACATTTAACTGATATTATACAACTCATGACACTGATGTGACATGATACGCTAGAGAGAAGCTGCATCACTCCTGCTGGAGATGTTAGACTGGTTGTACAGAGTGGAGACTTTTGTTAAAAAAAATTATCCAGACAAACAGACATGTTCAATGTTGGTCCGCACCACTGCGTTTGCCATTTTGAACAGATTAATACACTGGCTACAAATCTGGCCATTCTGGCCTAATGTAGCTATATTTTTTATTATCTCCGATTGTATAAAGCCACTGCTGGAAACATTGCAAATGATATAGCAGGGCTTTTCTATGGCAACACTTGATTTACATGATTTTTACAACAACTTGATGAAGTTGCTTCCCCGAATAAACCAAAAACTGACAATCCAGTTTATTTTATCTAGAATCATGTCCATTGAAAGTTACCATATTATGATATAAATTCGTATCACAATAAATATACTGTCACTGAGCTTGTACAAAATGTTCTAAATAACAGCAGCCAAATGAAATCACTGAAAATTATTTAATGCAATGCAGATAAACCACCTGACATGGCACAGCATGTATTGCAGTAGAAACTACAAATATTTAAATATAACAAAAAAATACTTGTACTACTTGCCCGTAAATGCCAAGCTAAATAAACTTGGCAACAACAGACAGTTTAAGATGTTATTTTAAACTCTCGCACGAACACTTGCAGGATTGTGGTCTTGCATACTTTGTGTACATAGCTGGACAAAGGAGAATATTATGTCGTCAATATTCAAGTGAGTCACTGCCTGCTAGCCCTGCAGTAATTACACTAATGCTTCAAATACTGAGGGTTTCACAGTGTTTTGTAGCAGAGGTTGGCCAGCTCTTGTTATGGAAAACAAAAACCTACCTCCACCTGAAAGAAATGCCACACAAACATAAAACTTGGGCAGCAAAGACACCTTTTCACACAGCAAATGCCATACATTTAATTAGTTTGACTTCTGTTTAGGGTGTCACCTATCAACTCAACTGATAATGAGATTAGATGTATGCAAGAGTCTTGGCCTGAGAAAAACTCTGTAGTGTTTTGAACTGGACGGGCTTCGGTTAAGTAACAAGTTAACCGAAACTTACCTCCCATTTTTACCAGGTTCAGATATCTTCTTGGTCGAGTCCTACAATCAGATGTACCTGGAAGGAAATTAAGACGGTCAGAAACGGTCACAGCCACATAACTGGCCGCTGTGTAAAATAAATGTCAACAATAGTCACAATTTAGAGAAGTGTGGCTTTACAGCGGTAGTTTGCTCGAGAGTGGGTTTAATCATGGCTCTTTTGGGTGCATCATAGCTGTTAGCTTTAACGTTACCCTCGAATTTGCGGAGCTTCTTCAAACTACAGGACTGTTTATTTTCACAAATAACGTTACTAGTCTACCACTAAAGTCACAATATTAAACATTACACAAGTTTGATTACTGTGTAATGACCACAACGGACCCCATTGTAGGTTGTGTTACTCTAATGTTAAGGTTGGCTGCACATTGCCAAGCTAACGCTAGCTACCAACCAAAAGTAGGTTGCATTCGTTGGTTTGTGCGTAACAGGGACCCGGGTATCGTTAGACTTTATTTTCATAATCTTGGTTAGTTAAAAACACACATTTGGCTGATCTACACAAACATTACACAAAGCTGATACTTTTCCGTCTAACTTAGCTGGCAAGTCGTTATGTCGCCAGGATTCCCAACCCCTCCAACAGCTATGCAAACATTAACGCCTATGTTAGCTAACGTTAGAACAGAATGTGGCAGCTAGCACATTTAGCATTTATCACGACGAAACCGTTAAAACAAATTTTACTTTCACCAGCATACCAACCAACGTTACACGGTAGAAAACGTGGAGCGAACATAGCAGATCAATATGTTCCAGATAGGTAACTCACCTTTTTGTTGTAGCTGCAGGTCGACAAAAATCTTACGAGCAGATTCCACGCCACCCCTTTCAACTGCTAGCTAAATTTGTTGTTAGCGCCGGTGGCAAAGCGGAAGAGAGCGTGGATGAGAGCTTTCTTCTTCTTCGCGTGTATTAGCGGTTCGCAAACCAATATTAAATTAGCATACCGCCATCTACTAAACCAAATTGGACAGTGTCACAAAACTCTAAATACAGTGTATCATCCCCATATTCTGTGTCAAACTTTGTTAAAACAGAACATTTTATCCACACATTCTTCGAGAGAAAACGTTTTACAGATTGCTTCTTTCCAAACCAGCATGTTTTCTGTAGTTCAATCTTCAAAATGGATGCAGAACACCACCTCCTGAACGAGTGTGTATAGTGTAAACTCGACTAATAATCTATTTAAAGGGCAGAATTTATTTAAATAAAAAGGGAAATCAACAGCTCACTAAACTATTGTTTGGTGAAGTTATACTGCAATTAAAGAGAATCTCGTGTATTTTACAAACCCTTGTAATCCTTCTAATCCTGCATGGGCTGAAATAATCACTCAGCCAACACCATTTCTGCCCATCTACATCCCCTACACTCTGTTTATAGACAGTAAATAGAAAGATAGATAGATAGATAGATAGACAGATAATTATGTTTAATTATTGAAATTAAGTGCAAATATCTATTCACTATTATTAAATACAAGAAACAATCTATTGCATAAATAATGAGAAATAAATGCATGTCATGTTACATCGAATCAAAGCAGGCAGTTTATAATTGAGTTGTTATGATTCATGTTGACAGGAAATACACACTTTATTCATGCAGCTTCAACAGTTACAGCCTGCCATTTAGCGATTACTGTGCAGAGAACACAAGTAAAACAGGGCAGGAGGGTTCTTGCTCAACAGGACAAACACCACAAACGACCCCTTGTAAGTGTTCAGGTGGGTGGTTAGATACTGCATGTACACTTCCTGTATAGAGACACATTCAAGAAGCACTGTTGAGCAGGGGAAGAGGTGTGAGTAACAGAAGCCTTTGTACCTCCCTGACCATGAGTCTAACTTCTCACTCCTCACATTGCAAAATGAAACCCAAAACAAGGGGACGTGTGTTTAATCTTTCTTTATTTCGTACTGGAAGCTGAAGTCTATGTTTGGATAGGGCTCTAACTGCCATTGTGAGCAGTTTGAGCAAATTAATTATTGGGGAGTTACTCAATTGACTCAAGCTTTGATTAAGGATTGTCTGACATGACAGATGAAATTGCTATGTACTAGACTTCACTAACTGGTGCCGGATCATTTAATGAAGAATAAAACTCCTCCTTAGCAGAGGTTTGGTGGAGAGTCTGCCCCATGACGGAGAGAGTTGTTTACATTTTAGGAATCAAGTTTTCGATTTCCTCATTGTTTGGGGTTTGGGGGTTAACACCATGATTTCAGAGGATGTAGTTTGTGGTGCTGTTGTACTGTATTGCATTGTACTGACTATTATTTTGTCCACCACACATATATATGTATGTATATATGCAGATCATATAAAAATCTATTCTATTTAACCCTGTTAAACTTATTTGGAGTACAACTGGGACCCCAAAGAGAAATATTGCATCACTTTTAAAATATGTCATCAGTTCAATATGAGCTATTCTGATAAAATGTGTAAGCCATAAGTCATGAAGAAGTGTCAAGGCGATAAAACATTAAAGAGGATCTCTCATTTCTTTATCTTTATCGTTAAAAAATGCAGTTAAAATGAAATAATGTTTCGTTTAGGACCAGAGTCCAAACTGACAAAATGTCAGACATAACATAAAAGCATCAAAACCAAATGAGCCACACATCTGGAAGTCTTGTACTTTATAAATCTTACTGTGTAGCCATCATGCATGACTAATGCCGTGCCAAGGCCACTAAACAACCAAACTGCCACATCAGAGTGAGGGGGGAAAAATCGCACCGAAAATTAGATATAAAGGCAATTATATTTATAAATGATAAATGAATACAGGTCGTTTTTATGTCTAAAAAAAGCTCCTCATCCAACATTTCCAGGTAAATGTATACAGTACATAGATATATTGTAGTATATATGTACATCTATGTATATACTGTACTTAATACAATTATAGGGTACTTGTACTTGACTTGAGGACTTCTATTTTCGGCCACTTCATACTATAATGAAGTACTCTACTGCTTTATTGCATTTCAGAGGTAAATATATAATATATACAGTATATGTTAAAAGTTTGAAATTAACTCCACCTCGAAAAATACTCCAATACCATAATGTATAATAATATACTGTAACCCTGACAGGGGCCATTCTGCTTGCATAATGAATACTTTTACAATACTTTAAGTACTTTTTATAGTAGTTTGAATACATATTACTGTTTTGATTATGTGTTTTTTACTTGTAATGCAGTATTTTCAACACTGTTGTATTGCAACTTTAACTTAAGTAAACTATCTTGTTACTTCTTTTACCACTGACAACTTTATGTATTTAGTAAATGCTGACCATTTACATGATTATTATCATGGTATGAAAGCTGATTTTATCTGACTGATTATCTAAGGAGATGTGCACCAAACCTTTTCAAAAATAAAATACAGTAATTTAAGGTTCAAGTTGAAGTGAAAACCAGATTCCTCCTCTTCATCAGTGGCGGTGAGGGATCATTTATTTAGGGTCCTTGGCAGACACAGCAGTAAAGAACTCTTGCTTCAGGGGGCAAAAGTTCAGGGATAAAAGGGATCACTCAGGAGATTACTACCATGTACGTAACACGGATGCCTAGAACACAAACAAAGTAGCATTATGTTGCTCAGCTTTATTTTAGTCGCTATGTGTGTTTGTGTGCGAGCGAGTTCTTTTCTATCCTCACCCCTTGTCTTTTCTATCACCATATGAAGAGTTAAACTCAGTTTGTTTTCTTTCTACATATCCCCCTGCTGCCATCGGATTCTCCTTTTAGCTGTGTAAATGAAACATCTTTTTTTTTTTTTCGGCCTCCACTCAGGGCAGTGTTTTTCAATCAGATTAGTACAGCACATTCTGTTCTGTTTCACTTCCTGATGACTGTGCAGCCTGTATCCCTAAATGAACTCGCCCGCGTGCTTCTGGTTACACTACGATCTCATTCAGACCAATGCAGGCTATTCTCACAAATGCCTGTCAGATTTTAATACTTAATACAATATTTAGTAGAATGTGTTAGCCAATTATCAGGAATACCTACTGTTTATTAGTTTATTTTAACAAAGAATATAAGACTTTTTAGTGAATATAGAGCTAATATTTCTCTCTCAGAGCAGTAAGAGACTCTAAAGCTCAAAATATGAATGACAAATCCATATAAAAAAGACACGGTGAAACACATAAAACAGCTACAAACTGTTTACTCAACCTTTAACTGCCTAATTCCCCGGTTTCCTACCAGGTTGTTGCTTTCACCAGAACAGAAACAAGATGTTCATGATGTTTCAGGAAGGAAGACAACATCTCAGCCCTTGTGTCAATATAAAAATCTATTCATGCATTTCAGTTCAGCTCAGGTCAGTTGAGTTCATTTTTGACCCCCACTTAAGCATACAAGACGAGGGGGAAGTGCCAACAAAGCTACCAGGAGGACACCGCAATTCAGACAAGGGTTTGAGAAAACAAACAAATTTCTGCCTGAGCTGGAGTCAACAGTCTTGATAATTCCAGAAACAAAACCTATGTATTTATTGTTAACAGCTTCAGGTGGGTGGTGGTGCACGGTGAAGGCTGACTTTGTTAACAGATCACAAGGCCACAGTCGTTCTGCTTCTGTTGTTTGTCTTTTACTTGAGTAAAAGGTACTAGTACAAGAGGGTGTCACACCTACTGTCTTCCTATAAATGATTGCGCAAAAGATTACTCAGCCAGTTGACAACATCCCTGTGGGTTTGCAGAATCAGGTTCACTTGTGTTATGTCACTTTTATAATTAACGGGATCATCATGTTCCCTTCAATAGCTGCCTGGCTGTCTGCCAGCAGTGTGGTCAGACAGTGTCCACAACACCTCTGAATGTGGGTCTGGGATTCACCCACCAGACCCCTGCCATGAAGTTTCTATCTGAGCACCTCAGTTCAAACAATAAAAAAAGAGAGGTTCAACAATTTCATGTGAACAAATCTTCTTGGGTCGCTCATTGTCAAAGATACATTACATATTTTCCAAACATGCTGTATTGCAAACATTCTGTATGGACATAATAGTATACCATTGTCCTCAGACCACAAAAGCATAAAAGCAAAGTCATAAAAATCTTTAATGACTGTTATGGGAATACCCCCCCCCCCCCCCCGCCTCCATCCACCCCACTCCACCCATATATATGTTCTGCTTCAGTTAAAGCCTAAGATCATTAAAGACATTCTGAACATGATTTTTTATTTTTGAAATATCTCAGCTCTGTATGAAACCATAAACAAAAATCTTTATTTCTTCTGTATATCTTACATTTGTAATAAACAAACAACATTTCATATGCAGCAGGGGATTCTGGGCTGTCAGTCCACAGGAGAAATATAAATGTCTTCTTACAGATTCTCCTGTGTCCGTGAGCAATTTGAAATACCCATTTTTGACAGCATTTGGTTAAAAAACTATTCAAAACTAAATCTTTGTCAAATCCTATGCAGGTTTTTCCAAACTGATGAGGCAATAACTCCCACATCTCTAAACTATTCTGTTCCGTCCCACACTCTCATGTCCTTCTCTATCCCTCCTTCGTCTTTTTGTATTCTTTACTTTGTATGTTAACTACACTGGCACGTATTGACAGTTAACAGATGAAATTATATAAAAAAGCCTTTGTAATGACAAGCCCATGAACGTAAAAACAACCTGAATAATAAAGGTACCATTACATTATGTCTTTTCCATAGGACAATAAAGCAGGAGTTGTCTTTCTAGGAAGCTATGAACACAGATTAAAGATAAACTTTTACCACATATTTATTTAGGTGCTGTATTCAGGTACAGTTTAGTATTTCCACTACATTTTAGATGAAATTATTGTGTGCTGTATTGTGTTTCCCTAGTAGCTGTACTCTGCATGCATAATATTTGACTTTCAAACAAGGGCTCATAAAATATGATGCTTTATACTTTCTAACATTACATGAAGTAATTACAACACCTGGACCAGGGTTATAACTACTAATGTCCTTGGACACATTGGCAGAGATCACTATCCTTGCTATCCTTCACAGTAAATGCTTTTATTCACTGTTTTATGGGCCACATAGGAAACCTAATTAGGATATAATAACAAGTTAGGTTAGGTGAGATTACTACATTTCAGAGGATTATTATTAATTATTATGTGTTTTTCTCCAAAAGCTCTGCACGATATTCTTTGCAGATTAAGATTTGACTTGCAAAATAATAGCTCATAAAATATGACGCATTACTTCTTAACATTACAAAAAGATAATTACACATAACAACACCTGTACCAGGTTTATTACTTCACCTCATCATTTAACACTTTGTCAATGAACACTTACTTTCAGTATTTATTTAAAACCTACGTAGGCTACAACAACAGTTAAATAGCTAAACTGTTTTCTCTCCAGATTAAGATTTGACTTGCAAAACAAGAGATCATAAAATTAAATGCATATACTTCTCAAGAAGTTATTACACATAACTACAACAGGACCAATTACTGTTTACTACTTTAACTTGTCATTTAACACTTTGACGGGAATTATCCTTCACAGAAAATACTTAACATGTACTCAACATGTACTTGTACTTGAGTATACTTCAATAGTGGTAAGATTGAAAACCTAATTACACAAGTAACACATCAGGTAGACGTGACTAAATATATTTACTGAAGGTATTTTAATATTAGGTCTAACAGTTACTCTCTCATACTGGTCATATGAGAAAACCTGAAGGCTATTAGTAACATGTCAGAAAGAAGTAACTACGTATGTGTATTTAAGTTGATTCAAGTTACTGCAAAATATCTGCACTATTTTCTTTGAAGATTGAGATTTGACTTGCAAAACAAAGAGTTCATAAAATATGATGCATTAAACGTCCCCAAATTCTAATAATATAATAATTATTACACATAACGCCACCTAAACTAGGTTTACCATTTCACAGTTTAACATAAATGACATCTTCATTGAATTTAGTACATTGTACTGGGAACTTCAGTGTTTACTTGTTCTTTAATACTGGTAAAATGGAAAATTCAGTTAGGCTGCTACAGTAACAGATTAAGTAAGTAACCAGATACATTACTCAAGTTACAGTTTTGACATAGGGCTGCTTCTGCAAAACAGCAGTGGCGTTGCAGATTACGATTTGACTTGCAAAAGAAGAGCTCATAAACCATAATGCATTATGCTTCCCAAAATACAATACAAAAGAAACACACATAAGAAATACACAACACCACTTGGACCTGGGCATTTTTCTACTTTTACTTTTAATCCTTAATGTCTAATAGTATAATATATACAGGTGATTTGTCATTATAGTTGCCTACACAAAAGATGTGAACACTTGTTTCACTTGTAAACACATTCATTGTATTAATGTAAACACTGGTTGTTTGGGAGAAAATGACAAACGGTCTCCACCCAGTATAAAAGTCACACTGAATGAAAAATACCACTATGGCAGTTAGCAAACAATAAAAATAGTTTAACATTTATGCGCATTTGTTGAAATCCCTTCCTTTAAATAAATAACAGAAACGTTACAGCAGTAGTAGCTACTCCTTGCGTAAAAATCTCCGATAAAGCAACAAAAAAAAAAAGCAACAAAAAAAACCAAAACAAAAAAACACGTCTCTTACGGAAACAGTAATCCGCCAAACCGCGCGTCTTATCGGGCAGTGGTGTGTGCTTTTTATTTCGGTGCTTACACGTCCAGTCTGTGTGGCGGGCAGGAAGGCAGTCAGACTGGGGCTCGACTATTACACGGCAGTGTTGACGATACGTGTTGTCAGCTGAGCGGAGAGAACAGCCTGCTGCGGTACAGCCTGTTCCCGGCCTGGCTCGGCACGTAACGGGTTACAGGTCAGGGTGTCTATTGGAACACAGTGTTCTCATCAGCAGCGGCAACGGCACAGCTACAGTACAGCCGGAACATTGTGTTACTTTGTGGCTGCTTTCCAAGACCTGCCCCTTCATTTTACACTAAACGCCCTCCCACAACTCTACTCTATTCTAGCCTCCGTGTCTCCTTTTTTTCTTTTTTTTTTTCTTTCTCTCGTTGTGCCTCTGCCTCTCTCCCTCGCCGTAGTCATTTTGAAGTCTGAGATCCATGTGGCTACTTCACCGGCACGTTTTCCGTCACTAGAGTGAAAAGGGATAGAGAAAAAAAAAAATAATAAAAAAACTGCGCTACGTTACATACGTAACCACATGGGCAGAACATTTAGTACCCTGGATATGAGATGAGAGGGACGGGCTTGGAGGAATAGACGCGGTTTAACATCTACCGATTTAAGATCCAGCGGGTCACCGGTTGTTTCGGGGGAAGGAATTAAAATAAAGGAGCGCCAGAAAACGTGAGTCTTTTAATTTATTCCCTCTGTTCTGCTGCTGAGAGACTTAATTGAGAAGTTAATTAAGGCATGAGGTTTACCGGCTTTCTGTTGCTTTCTGTTCACCCTGACTGAGTTAAAGGGACTTGTTATACATGACAACGATTCGCCTTTCATCCAGAGGTTCAAAAAGCCCCGTAACAAGTATTATTAGATAAAACCGTCACATTTTACACAGTTGAGTATAAGATGTTCTAGGATGGATGTTGAATTTGCCACATGAGTGGGGTGGGGGGGGGGGGGGGGTATTTGAGGTTAAGGTTTTATCCCACTGCTCTGGAACATAAGGTCTGATAAGTGTGCATGAATGTGGCACTTGGCTGTAGTTCCCAGTGGAGGTGGATGAGGACAGCAGTTTGCATCCACAATCCCTTTGGGCTCAGGTGTATCTTAATAAATAACAGGTTTCATGACCGTGTGTCTGACAATAAGTAAGATGAGCTCTAGTTCATTCTGTGCTGATTCGTATTCATTTTGAACTAAGTTGTACATTGCAGGACATAATGATAGCCTCTGAATAACTTCAAATACACGGGGTGTTATCATACATGTATTTAGAATTTCGATGATGTAGCGAGCAGCGTTTGCCTGCTGACATTGCCACGGGTTGAGGCAAAGTCCCAGCGATGAATCAGACTGCCTTAGGGCGATATTTAATGAAGATAAATAACTCATTGTCCAAACACACTGACAGGCATGAAAAGATACATAACTATAGATCAGTTCTTTACATTTTCCACAAAAAACAGTACAATTCAAAGGTTTGCACTGTCATTTCATATTAAAAGTACATACACCACAAATTGTTGCATCATTTCCAAAAAGTGACGTCCTTAAAAACAAGCTTAATTCTGAACTCCCTGTGATGTATTTGTCAGATTAATAAAAGACTCTACCGTGTCAGACAATACTCTTCTTCAGGATGTCAGTTAATGCACAGTGTGCGCTCACATGTTCATATATGAATCAGCAGAGTACGGATGTGAGACAGAATGTACAGATACAGTGAGTGCATCTGTGGATGTGGTCTTTGCTTCACTCTGTGTTCCTGCATTCCTCCGCAGGGTATCTGAGTTTAGGTACATGTAGCCTACATGCCATTTTATCTGTGCCATAACTATTTGCAGTTGATTCTCCTGTTCAGTGTTTAATAAATATGAAATGTCTCATACAGGAAAAGGAAAAAGTTAATTGAAAAAATTGATAGAATAAATAACGTTTAATTATGGTAATTTATTGATTATGGTTATTTATAACACAATTAGTCCACTTGTTTATTGACAATGAAATTAAAATGGTTAGTTTGAATAATTCAAATCTGCTTATTAACATTCAAAAACTGAAACTGTGTTGTACGTGAGGGGGTCTCAGATTGGTGAACACCATCAGGCTTTGCCAACGGGGAACTGTGAATAGAAGGAACATTGTGTTCAGACACACACGCACACACTTGCACACACACACACACACACACACACACGCACACACAGATGTACAACGAGTTACATCTAAAATGAAATCCATGAAATTTAAAAGACGCAGGACAAGGTGTTGCTTACGAAGGGACGGACATTTTGTGCTGTGCTTGTATTCAGTAAACAATCATTTGATCTTTCAGAGTGACACAAAACTGAAAAAGCTGAATACATTTATCAGATATCACTAAGTCAGATCGTTATGGTTTCACGTGTGTGTGGTGCCATGGCTTGAGCTCTTACCGTTCCTAAGATCTTTCTCACGCTAAGAAAATGAGTTCAAATCTATTTCTCGATCAGTATCCAATACACTGAGCTCATTGCCCGGTTGATGCGTCTCAGACCGAGCTCTGTTGCTTAATTTTCATACTTACAGCCTCTGTAAGGACTCAGTCACAACGGCAGGAGATCCAAATATTTGCATATGCCATCAGCAGCATCTGGGATGACCTGACAGTGAAGACATAAAAATCTAGAAAACTGTTGCATAAATTTGTCTTTCTTTAAACGCACTGTCCCTAAGCAAATGAAAAAAATATTTGTAGCTCTATCACAATTAGAAAAAGTACAACATTTCATACCCAAATTGGCTTTATATCTGTGTACGCGATGAAGAGTCTATTTGGGCTACAAATATGATTAAGTTAAAACTGTTTCAAAGGGAGAATACTGCACTGCAGATCTTTGAGAATAAGAAAACACTTGTTGGTCAGCCTAACATCTCTTTTTTTCCCATCATAAAAGTTACATTTCCATTTGTAATCGTTACTCTGGCCAAAAAGTCCTCACACTGGGAACATCCCAACACGGCCCCGAGCAAATGACAACGTCTCAGCTGTTGCATGTGATAATAATCACCAAATAGTGTTTGACAACATGCCTAACATAGCGAACTAACTTTTTCATTGTTTTCAAACAATGTCGACATTATTCTGCCTGGGCAGACTGAAAATGCCTGCAGCCATGTGTATGGAGGTAGTAACAATGCTTGTCGACAATGATATTGGTCCTGGAATGAGAGAGGCAACTTTTAGCAGCTGTAACCCCAACAGGTCATTAGAGTTTTATTGCTTTGGCACGCTGCTGGTGTCTTTTTGCCTCATGGAGGTGTGATACAGCAGTGATCATTCTATCTATCTATCTATCTATCTATCTATCTATCTATCTATCTATCTATCTATCTATCTATCTATCTATCTATCTATCTATCTATCTATCTATCTATCTAT
>JAVQJL010077754.1:0-29598 GCA_036024295.1 Nannoperca obscura
GATGTCAGCTCAGCTGACTGCAAGTAAAAGTCCCTCCAGAACGAACAAAAACACCAAAAACTTCTCCACCAGCACATTTGTGCAGGCCACGACACCAACAAGTTAACACCAAACAAAAAACCCATAAGTACAAAGTTAAATAAGAAAAAGGTTTAAAAGAGCAAGTAAGACGAGCGGCGCAACCGTATCGGGCAGCGAGCACTTACAAGCGCATGCGCACACAGTTCAGGGGTTCAGGTGGTGTTTGAGGTAATAATTATATAGCTACTAGAAAATGTGCTCTGTTTGTAAGAGTTGTTTTCCTATAGGGAGTATAAAATGTCTAAATGGCAACTTTCACTAGGATGTTGTGTCTAATGTTCTAATTTTCCAGTCTCTAAGCAATGGTTTCTGCCTGCGGTGAGGGGTGACATCCCGCCCGGCTGCGCTGCCCATGGCTTTGTCTGTGAAGGCACTCGAATACTGGTCTTTGGCGGCATGGTTGAGTTTGGGAAATACACCAACAGCCTCTATGAACTTCAGGTAATGCTGTCACAAATTTTTTCAGAGGTCTATATTCTAACCCTGTTGCTGTAGTGTGGAACATTTGAAATCTTGACTTTGGTCCTGTGTGTGGCTCAGGCTAGTCGATGGCTGTGGAAGAAGCTGAAGCCCCGAGCACCCAGGAATGGCCCTCCTCCCTGTCCTCGGATTGGACACAGCTTCACTCTTTTGGGTAACAAGTGTTACCTGTTTGGAGGTCTAGCCAATGATAGTGAAGACCCCAACAGCAATGTCCCAAGGTACTGTGCGAATACACACAATAAGCATAACATTTGAAGTTTGTTTACAGAGGGCTAAATGGGGCAGGTAGTTATTTATTTAGCAAGCCCTGTACTCCTCTAGTGTTTAAATTAGTCACAAGCACCTAAAAAATGTGTTATTACTCATAAAATAGCGCAAGAATGCCCATTACAACTTCAAATGTCTTTTTCCATAGTCCACAGTCCAAAACCCAAATATATTCAGTTCACAATGATACAGGCTAAAGTAAAGCAGCAGATCATCTCCTGTGAGAAGCTGAAAGCAGAGAATGTTTTCCTGCCATTTCTTTCTGCAAAATGACCAGTGACTTGTTGATCGCATTGCTCTCAGTGCTTATATAAAAAAAAAACCTGGAGCCAGTACAGTTATTTATTTATTTATTTAGATAGATAGATAGATAGATAGATAGATAGATATAGATATATTATTTCTATCTAAGAAATAAGTTTTTACCATAAGTTTTTACCATCTAAGATACATGGATGACCTCTATGAGCTGGAGCTGCAGTCAGTATCCGGGGCAAGATGCTGGAGCATCCCAGAGACGAAGGGCGGTGGTCCCTCAGCACGGGAGTCCCACACCTCGGTTGTCTACGCCGTCCCTGGCTCCCCGAAGCTCTACATCTTTGGAGGAATGCAAGGATGTCGGTTAGATGACCTCTGGCAGCTTGACCTCGGTGGGACATCTTTTTTGGACACATTATATTGACTATCTGCAAGTTTCAGAGAGGAAAACTTAATCTTTTTGAATAGTTTACTTGCTACTGTACCAGCACAGAATTGTGGTTGGCTTTTGTTTGTGCTTCTAAATGGCAGTGAGAAACAACTCTGGAATATTTAAAGTTTCTCATGATGATCCTTTACTTTCTTCAGACACAATGGTTTGGTCGATGCCTGAAACCAGGGGTTCCAGGCCACTTCCCAGAAGCCTTCACTCTGCCAATGTCATTGGAAACAAGTAAGGGATCCTTCTTCATTGCTGTCATATCTCTGTTAGAGCAGATGTGTAGTTCAGGGTTCGTCCTGTCTTGAAAGTTTGGGAAATGCTTAATTCTATTTAATGTTATGTTTTCAAGGTATAGGAATATGCTTGAATTTGAATGTACTGATTTTCAACATTATCTGGCGTTTCATCATCAACACAGTAATCTACTCATGTAATCCAAAAATCTTTAAATATTTCAAATCAAATGATCCCGTCGTCATATTTATTAATTGTCTCCTGTTATTTATAGTAACAATTTAGATGTGATGATAAAGGCTTCAAGAGTCTGGAAATCTTTTGTTTGGTCACCTTGAAAGTGCTTGAAAAACTGAATGGAATTTTACTGTTAAAAGCTGCACGAACCCTGGTAGTTTGTATATAACACATGACCAGACTAGCCTTTGACAAACTAGAGTGTCTCTCTGCCTGCAGGATGTATGTTTTCGGTGGCTGGATTCCTGTTCCAGAGTCCGACAAACACAATGCTTTAGGAACTGAATGGATCTGCACTAACTCCTTAAGTGTACTCAACTTAGGTCAGTATATTTCTCTAAAAGTATTCCACACTCTTTTCAGAGTTTTCACACAGGGTGGAGCCGTAGAGAACAGCTTTACTGGTTCAGTTTTGGCCAAATAGTTAAATCATCAGGTTTTATCCAAATGTAACTCTGCTGCACTGTTGTAGGGGAAGCTTGCATTTTGTTGGGCTTTTTGCATCATTCCGAGGCCAGCAAGTTCACTGCTGCGCTGTTTTCCGGTCACAGACACTATGAGCTGGCACAACCTGGGCCCAGAGCAGGAGGACGATATTGAGTCCCAGCTGCAGAGCCAGGGACCCCAGAGTGACGACCTGTATGCCTGCAGGCCCAGAGCCAGGGCTGGCCACTGTGCCGCAACTGTCGGGTCCAGGCTTTACGTTTGGAGCGGCCGTGACGGATACCGTAAGTGCTGGAACTACCAGGTGTGCTGCAAGGACCTCTGGTTCCTGGAGACGGGTGAGAATTAGTCACTGTTGGTTTTGATTGTTGGACTTTCAACAGTGCTGACAAACAGCTACTCTCTGTAACATTCTGTATTCTGTCCTCAGACCGACCAGCCACCCCAGAGGCAGTGTTACTCATCAAATCCACTGTCAGCATGCTTCATGTGGCATGGCGCCCCCTGGCGGCGGCAGACTGCTACATCCTTCAGATGCAGCCCGCGTGTCCTCTCAGCACTGCAGATGGTCGTCCTCCAGCCAAACCAGTTGATCCAACTACAACAGATGGACTCGAGGGGAAGGATGAAGACTCTGTGGGTAAGGACAGTGCCCATGTTCAGATTTGTCCTCCTTGGTGAGGGCAGCGGATCTGTAGAGCTCAGGACACAGCAACAAAACACGGAATATTTGAAGGCTAACAACAACAAAACAAGCAAGCTCACCGCCTGACTTTTCTCATCTCTCCCTTCTCAGGTGTCCAGTCCCTTCAGCCTCAAACTGAAGGAGCCATGAATAAAGAAGCGAAAGCATCAGCTCAGGTGTGACTAGATGTGTAAATAAAGATGATCACATGTATTAACACATCCCTGTTTTAGACAAGCAGACCAACCACAGAGATATCAGTACTGTACACTGACTTTGAACACGCTGAAGGTGTTTTCCAAAAATATTTTTATAGTGCGTTCACACAGACCATGTTTAGAATGTTTTCATCAGGCAGTGCTGCGTTTATTTCCTGTAGTTTCACACGAGGATTATGCCATTTGAACTCTAATAGTTATACAGACACAGAGGTGCCTGAAAATGTGAGTCTCTGTTTACCTCTTACAATATGTTATTTACATACTGACAATTAGCAGATAGTATCATCTAGAAAGACATGAAATAAAAATCCGGGCACTACAATAAACAAGAGTGGTTAAAGAACTTCCATATGAATTTAACAAAGTTTGTGATACTGCATTGTGAAAAAAACCCTGCCGGTATGTTGCTCCCTCTCTAGAAAAAATATAATTTTTCGTGAATTTCAGGATGCTTCCACACAGCAGGAGACTACAGTGAAACCGTCCAGTGTCCCAGAGACCCGAGCAGAAGGAGGGAGGGGTGCTGGGAGAGGGACAGAGAAGGACTCGGACAGTAAGTTTAGTTGCCAAGTGAATAAACGCTGGATTAGCCACACTGATTTCTGTGCATCCACAAATGTAATTGTTAGGGACAATAAAAGATGCAGTCAGTGTGTTTGAAGTCACAAAGCTGCATCAGTGATTGTATTGCCTCAGTTATTGCCCACACAGTGTTAGGGAAACAACTTGCAGCAGTAACTGATCCACTGACCGTTGGCCCTCTCTGTGTGTTGGTTGTAGGTGTTGGACAGGAGACGTCAGCGACCGAGGTCAGCAGCTCGGCTCAGCAGCAGCCAGGTAATATTGATGCTCTAGCTCGGATGTCAGTGATACCCCAGACTGCAGCAGCACAGCTCACTGTGGACTTTCCGTTGCTTTTACAGAGAAACAGCCCGTTTCAGCCGACAAGAAAACAGACTTCTACGCCCACCAGGTCAGACACCTCTGAACAGTAATCGCTTTTTTCACTCGGCTTGGTCTAAGCTAAGACGTTAAACTCTCCCCTCCAGGTTCAGCAGAACCCCGATGATGCAGTGTGGTTTGATGTTGGCGTGTTCAAAACACTTTTCTCCGAGGTCAGCCACTACTTTCTGCCAGCTGACAGCGAGCAGGCGACTGCAGCCATTAGCAGCCGGATCCCAAACACTAAAGAGGTAAAAGTAAAAACCTCTCGAGTTCTCATCACATGGCTGTACTGTTAGTGGGATTTCATTGGGACTCCATGAAGAGCCTGTCTGTCCTGTCCGGTGCTCATTGTTTTTGTTCTTCCTCCAGAGGAAGATGCCAGGGCCTCAGGACTACCAGGGCAGAGAGAAACAGGAGCTGGCTCCAGGTCAGACCTACAGGTTCAGAGTTGCAGGGATCAACTACTATGGCGAGGGAGACTTCAGCCCAGTTAGCGAGTTCAAGACCTGCCAGCCTGGTTTCCCCGGAGCGCCCTCTGCTGTCAAAATTACCAAGGTGGCATATCAAGGAAACTTGTGCTAAATCATGAGCCGCAGTATTCACATTCTCCCTAACACTGCTTTTTCTGCACAGGCCAACGACTCGGTCCACATCACGTGGGAGGCTCCTCCCTCTCCATCGGGCCGGATCCTCGAGTATTCCATGTACATGGCGGTGAGGAAGAGCCGCTCCAGCAGCTCGGAGCGGCCGGGTCAGATGGCCTTCATCAGGATCTACCGCGGCACCAAGATGTCCTGCTCGGTCAACTCCACCCACCTGGACGACGCCCACATCGACTGCTCCGCCTCCAACCGGCCAGCTGTCGTGTTCCGCATAGCTGCCAAGAACGAGCAGGGCTACGGCCCGGCGACACAGATCCGCTGGATTCAAGGTGCAGGGGCTTTTTAGCTTTTTTTTCATTAAATTAGTTTTTGTGAACAGATGCCAACTTGATTCAACCACCTGTTTCTGTCTTTTTAGATCCCAGTAAACTGCGCGCACCTACATCCAAAGCAGACAACGATGCAGAGGCTGACCAGGATGCTGCTGACAGGTATCCAGAGTCACCTCTCATGATTTCTGTTCATTTTCACTCAAAATTAGAATTTTTATTGAATTGTCTCCAGCATGTTTTTCTTTTTTCTCCTTGCAGCTCCAGCTGAGCATGCTGTGAACCAATGACGTCGTGTTTTGGAAAACAGAAAGTTGCCAATGTGTACACCACTCTGATGTTGTATATTTCCTAGACAGTTTTGTTAATTTATTTTTTTATGTATAAAATGAATCGCCTTGTAAATAGACAATTTTCATAGGAAGCTTGACCACTTGACTATTTTAGTTCCAATGTTTTGTTAAGTAATAATATGTAATATGACATGCAGACCAAAATACAAGTATGATTTCAGATTTAAAACTCTTTAAAGGTTGGAGGTGCGCTTTCCATCAGCCACTGCTTTATACAGTATGTTTTCTGAATGAAACACAAGTGGTGTGCTTTAAGTGCTTTTTTTATTTATTTATTTTTATTTTTAGCTTGGACCACTCTTACAATCCTATTGACTCAGTGAGGCTATGAAATGCCAATGATTTGTACAAAGGGATGTTACTGTTGTTTTTTAATCACATACGTGTTTTGTTGGTTTTTGGTTTAGAATTTAGTCAGAAGTTTTTATTGTCAGTATTATCGTCAGATTGTTTAAAGTTTAAGTAAAAAAATATTTTCCTCCTAAGTCAAACATTGATGCACTACAAACGTTTCTGATTTTAATTAAAGGTATCAAAAATGCAACATATATTTGATGAAAAGTTTGGCTTATTTTATCATTATTCTTTACCGTCTCCTCTCTCTTATAAAATGTGAAGGCACACGTGGTGAGATTGCTATCCTGACTTCAGATCATTGAGACTAGAGCTGCAGCTCTTTATTTTCTTGCTAAAACCTTATTCCATGCTTGTGCTTTCTTCCATAGAAGAGCATTTCTCTCTCTTGTTTTTTTATTGTGAAAGGGTTCATCAGTCTGCGGTAAACATTCTGCATTTCATCAAGCTGCAGACTATTTACCCTGAAGATGAAGATCGGGGTAAACCTGTATCTTTATTGTCCCCAAGAGGAAATCCACTTCTTGTGTACTAGCCACAGATTCTTTTTGATTTTGTGTGTGTGCGCAGGTGCAATGCAGGTGGATTTGTGACAAATACAATTGTAAAGGGGGACCTGTAGAACAACATGGTTTGCTTCTGCTTGTTTTAAAGCAGTAACTTAAGTCTTTAACAACTAAATACATTAAGTTTGTGGATGACAATCATATGTGGCAGTGTTGGTTGAAGCTGAGTATTTGCATTTGTAGTATATGATGAGTGACAATCAGTGTACAGGATGTAAAGGAAGGGGGCTTAAGACACAGTTCCCTAGTGATTTTAGTAGCTCTAGCTGGTCCACAGCGTTCTTAGCTGGCCGTTAAGACGGCTGGTGGGTGTCCATACCTAGCAATATGGAGTTCAACAAGTTTCTTCAGGCACTTCATAATTACAGTTAGGTGGAGGTTGGGACCTAGAGCCTAGCCTGGCCCATCTGCTCAGCTGATCTCCACATGCGTAAAGTGAGCAGGGTGTGTTGGCTTTTGAGTGGGTATAACAAGGTTTTCCCCCCCGACTTATTTGTGCAATAAAAAACACAAAAATATGGATCCGCTCACGTTGCAGTATTGTTAACTGTTGGTTACTTGTATAGATGAATATAAAGTAAAAGTATATGCAGAATTTATTCAGTCAGTATTCAGAGAGTTGCAGGTTTAGGCTTATATAGTTTATCAATTTAGATTTATCAATAACAGTTACAAAAGTAACGTTGGGTAGTTATGAACTGTGTGATAATATCAATATGTACAACATACCAACCTGAGAAATGCACTCTGGGAAAAGCTTCCCATGATCCCACAGTTTGTAGTTTACAGATTAGCTAGCTAGCTCTGGCTAGCAAAGCAAACCGAAAGCAGAGAAGAAAGTATAGCCCAAGTAGAACAAAAGGTAAGTGGCTTTCGGTAGCCAACTGCTCAGGTGTGTAAAGTAAATGGTAGTGTGCTTGAACAATACTTTATGGGGGTCATAATTCGTTGATTGAAATCCAAATTCGTGCAGGGTTGTACGTTAGCCATGGTAACAAGCTAAATCCACTGGTGCTAAAGATAACTAGCAAACTACTTGGCTTGCTAAGTTGCTGCTAAAGTTAACTTACATGTAGCCGTTTGGGTTTCCGCGTCGCTCAGAATTTTGTTCGAATCGTAGTGGTTAGTTGTTTGCATTTTCATCGAGAAAACATGCCTGCGGCACGCTGATGACTGCTTGTTTAAAGTCTATTGCTCCGAGTTTGCATAGAAAATGTCCTGTGTCCGATAACGGACGCACCATAGTGGCTAGCTGGCTAGTTAGCATATTAAGTCGCGGGACATAGAGCGCGACATTTAAAACAACTTAAACGCGTTTGACAAACTTTACACTTGAGTTTGCAGCGTTGACTCCTGAATTAAGCCAGTCTAAGGACATTATGAATTGTAACCACAACTGCGACTGTGTTGTATTTGAAGGGAGTCCGGTATCAACAAACCTCATCCAGTTAAAT
This sequence comes from Nannoperca obscura, assembly GCA_036024295.1. Classification (NCBI taxonomy): domain Eukaryota; kingdom Metazoa; phylum Chordata; class Actinopteri; order Centrarchiformes; family Percichthyidae; genus Nannoperca; species Nannoperca obscura. The sequence continues at coordinate 7,956 of JAVQJL010077754.1, forward strand.
AGTCTAATTTTGTGACACTCGTCTGACTAACAGCTAGCTGTATTTCTATATTTTTGAATCGGCATATGAAACTACAACTTGTGCAGGGATGATGTAAAGTGGAGTTAATTGTGTTAATGTATTCTGACCGAGTGAAAATTGCCCCAGAGATAAGACAGGATGCTTGATGTTAAGTGGCTTTAGTAGTTTATTGCAATCACAGACTGGGTATCAACAAGACCCAGCAGCCAGGGAGTGGAGCGAGCTAATCACTTGAGACTGATTCAGGTGCCTTCCCGTGACTGCTAAGAGGTTGGGATTTTAACAAGTAGCAAGGGGACTCTTCTCGAAGCCACCATGGTAACTAACCGACAACAAAGACAGGCCTAATTTTCGCCCTCTTTAAAGCACCCCATTACACTCGGAGAAACTGCAGACAGTTTCACTGTTAAAGAACGAAGGGCTTGCTGACAACCCCATTCCCTTTTTTTTCTTCCGGATAGGAACACAGCAGTTCCTTTCCTTGCTTGGTTAACCCAGCTTTCCTCTTCCGTGCAGAGGTGAGATGACCTCCTCTGCCCTTGGCCAGTTGGCCCCTCTCCTCCCAAACCTGGAGCCTGGGATGGGGAAGTCTGCAGCCATGCTGGGGTTGTCTGCCGGGCTTGGGGGAGCAGAGATGGAGCTGCAGAAGATGCTAATCGACGAGAGGATGAAGTGCGAAAGCCACAGGACGAACTACCAGACACTCAAGGCTGAACACACCAGGTACAGCTAAGTCTGATTTAATATAAACTTACTTATAGTGTATGAATGAGGAGGGACCACACAGAATCAAACCAATGTGGTTCAAGTATCTGTTGGTGCTTCACTGTGCTCAGTCTCAGCTCCGCCATCTTTTTTTTTTTTTGCAGCTTGCAGGATGAGTTCACCCGGGCGCAGGGTGAACTGAAGCGCCTGCTGAGCGACAGACAGGCTCAGCAGGAGAAGCTGCAGCTGCTGCTGGCTGAGCTCCGCGGAGAGCTGCTGGACAAAACCAGGGAGCTGGAGGAGCTTCGAATGCAGGTACACCAGAGTCAGGAATGACAGAATCTCACACAACGATAACGTGTGTGGGAACAATACATTCTTGTGTGTCTGAGATTTTAGTAAAAAAAAATTTAAATGGCAGCTAAACGTCCGCTGACTTTGTGGGTACAAATCTGTGTGTGTGTGTGTTGACCAGGTGATGACCCCTCAGCGGCTGGAGTTGCTCAGAGCGCAGGTGCAGCAGGAGATGGAGGGTCCATTCAGAGAGAGGTTCAGTAAACTGGAGGAGGTCAGTCTGTTTCTGTATCATAGGTCACGTGTAATGTGTGACACACGTTCCATCCATTTTCACTGACTTGCAGTACAGAGGAGAGAGAACGCTGGTGTCATCGATACTTCTATTTTATGAGGATTTATGATTTCCCATCATTATATAATGCACATGAAAGCATATTTTCCAACATTTTTCAAATCTAAACTTTGTGTTAAACCTAGCCTAGCTTGACCTAAATGATTGTCCTGCCAAACTGCTCTACATGAAAAGAAAGGGGTGAACTAACTGATTTAAGGGTCTGATTCCCCGGGGAAACTTAAATTACTCCTTGTTGGAGTCAGTATACATCAGACCGGCATGTACCCCCTTTTTGTGTGATCGAAAACCAAAGATCCTATAGACGTTAATGCAATTTGATGTTTGAAAACAGTTTAGACACGTTTTTATGTCTTTATTTCGTGTTAAACAAACCTCTTGTTCTATAGACATGTCTAATAGTTGTTTTGCTTACAGAGATTAGCTGAGATTTAGTTAGTTAGTCTGATGCTGCTGTAATGTGACTACACTCCAGCAGCCTCCCACTCAAGCTAGCAATTCATCAATAGCTATTTACCACACTGACCGTGAATCTTAATGTATCTGAAGTGCTTCAAATCTTGGTGTGAAACTTTGGTTGCCAACGGTTGTTTTTAGTTTTACAATCTGCTACACAGCCTCCTTTCAGCACTTTCCTGTTTATCTTCGTACGTGAAGGTGTGATTCTTTTCCCGAAATGTAACGCCGGTCTGATGTATGATTGACAGGAAGTCAATAATGCAATGCAGCACAGTTGTGAAAACGGTAATGTTACAACAGAATGTTCCTTCATGTTTGCTGTTATGGGTTATGTCACTGTATGGAACAATGTGCATGCATAAGCAGCTGAAAATGACTTTAACTGAAGAAGGAAGTATTATCCTTTAATACCTGCTGTAAATTGGCTTTAGCAGCTATGACCATAGCAACGGTCAAGTGGTTAGCATTGATTGCCTTTTGAAAATCATTTGTGCTCTCAGGGGAATAGCAGCTCATTTCCATTGCGTCTGCTTGATTGCCCCCTCTCTCCTCTCACTGATTTGGGGCTAATGTTTGTACTTGTGGTTCTCTTTAGGAGACGGAGAAGTACAGGTCCGAGTACAACAAGCTGCGCTATGAGTTCACTTTTCTCAAGTCCCAGTTTGACCACCAGAGAGAAGAGCACGCTCGTGTACTGGAGGAGCGGAGCATCCGCTATGAAGCAGAGGCAGGTTTGCAGTTTGTTGGTCAGCATTTGGGTCGTTTTGGCTTTTTAATTGAACCAAGTTGTTATTCACTGGTGTCTAATGATAAAAGTAGATGCTTATTGAAATGCCCCCCCCCCTCCTTCCTGGCAGGTGTCTCGTTTGGAGAAGGATAAGGAGGACCTGGTGGCTCAGTACCAGGGTTCGGACTCACTGTGTGACAGGAAACGAGTGGAGGCTCTGCTGAGGGAGAAAGCCCAGTTCCACCTGCGCCTCAAGGGCCTCGAGGCAGAGGTGGCCGAGCTGCGCGCCCAGAAAGAGAACTCGGGCCAGCAGGCCGAGAACGTCCAACGCATCCAGATCAGACAGCTAACAGAGACCCAGGCTGCGGTGAAGTCTCTGGAGGTGAGACAGCAGCAGACCTGTTGTTTTTGTCTTGCTTTTTCTTGTTTTGTTGGATCTGATTGGCTGTTGGTGTGATAGGCGGAGCGCCAGTCGCTGCGTCTGCAGCTGGAGCGGATGGAGAGCGAGCTTCACTTGACCCACGAGCAGAACAGCCAGCTCACCGGACGACTGCACAAAGCTGAGAGAGAGGGCAACTCACTCACCTGCCAGGTACGCTGATCTTTGACCTCTGACCCCGACCACTGAGGTTGTATTGACCCTCATGTCATTACACCGAGCACTGTCTGGCCTTCTGTCACAACATGACTTCAAATCTATGAGTTATGCTCATGAATTGTGCCTAAAATCCACTAAAATCTGGTTAAATTATTTTAGAGATAAAGATATTTATAAAATTAATTTCTTACTGGTTGAAGCTTTGAAAAATAAAAATAAACTTCTGTGTTTTTCTGGTTCTCAGATTGAAAGCCTGAAGCATTCACATAAACTGGAGGTGGCCAGCATCAAACTGGAGTGTGCCCGCTCTAAAGGGGAGCTGGAGAGAGAGAGAGACACTCTGCAGGGCCAGACTGATGGTAGGGAACACACACATACACACACATTTCTCTCAACATTTCATTTTTTCCCTCTTATATGTTAGTCGTCCGTCTCTCACATCCAGCTTTTACAGCAGCAGATTCTATGTTGCACTTGGTTTCCTATGATAATTAAGTCCAAGAAACAAGAATACAGAACACTTGTAACTTTCAGTTTGTATCAGCCCTTCACCAGCAGACTTCCACACTAACTTGTGTGTCTCAGGCCTGCAGGCGGACGTGGAGGTGCTGAAGGCTGCGTTGGAGCGACACAAGGACATTCTGGTGGAGAAAGAGAGGGAGATGGTGAGGAAGGTGCAGTCTGCACGTGAGGAGGAGGTCCGCAGAACCGCAACCTTGCATGAGGAAAAGTGAGAATGGCCCTTTGTTTCATTTGGGTCCTGTGGTGGTGGTCTGCTGTCTGCATGAAAAGAGCTTTGAATCCCTGGAATAGATGTGAAGATACAGTTGTTGTTCTGTCAATCACAGGCGAATCACAAAGCCTCCTTGGCTTTGTCCACACATTTAGGCCATTCTGTGTGATCTCCATTTGATGTAATATTGTTTTTCGGGGGCTGCCTCCCTCTTTGAAAAGCTCTGGAGTTAGAGAATTGTCTTTTGCTTTGCGTCGTCAGGTTGGAGCTGGAGAACCGCCTCGCTGCTCTGGAACAGCAGAGGGCGCTGCAGGACGCGGCGGGCCACGCCCAGCTGGAGGAGTGGGATGAACGCCTTCGCAGCGCCCAACAAGGAGAAGAGTCGGCCCGCAGGGAACTGCAAACCCTGAGGTCAGCTTTCTGTCGAGTGTCGCTATCTACACAGCTGCTTCAGTCAGGGGAAGAAAAACAGTTACATCTTGTTTAATATCCACCATATTGTTGTCTGCTGGCTTAGCTAAGTGGTGACATTATAGCTATCTACCAAAAGGCTGGTATCTTTTCATTTCTGTGTATGTGGAGGCAACAGTTTATTTGCTGAAACAAGTTTAGGTGTGTGTGAGATGAAGCACTGCCGTCAGTTACCTCGTAGAAAAACCTCTGTTTCCTTTTCAGCCTTTTTGGGTTCAGCTGGTTATTTAGTGAAAATGACAAACACATCTTTAAGTTGATGACCAAAGAAATACTCTTTTTGTGATGGCATGTCATTTAATCGTTGTGCTCTAAGGAAATCCAGTGGCTTCATTAATGAAAGGGTTTTGTGTCTTTCAGAACCAAACTACAGCAGCAAAGCTCACAGCTGGAGGAGCTGGAGAGACAGAAAGTGGAGGTCGCTGACCTACAGCAGGTGAGTCAACATCGGCTTCCTTGAGGTGTCCTTTGTCCTGCGGTCATCGTGCCAAAACTAATTGTATGCCTGAATCAAAAGTGATTTTTTTTTGTTTGTTCTACTCAATAGCAGAACCAAGAACTGGGTGTCCAGCTGGGGACGCTGTCTCACTCTGAAAGTGACCTGATGGAGACAAACAAGCGACTGAAAGAAACACTGGACCGAGTCCGGGAGGAGCTGAGGACGGCACGAGCCCAGGCGGAGAGGAGCCAACACGAGGCGGAGAGGTACGCCTGCTGCTCGGCCTGCCGCTCAACGTAATTGCTGAACACCACTCTCATTCCACGTTTCCTTCTCTCCTGTCTGTGTGTTGTTGCTTCTCCAGGCTGGTGGAGGACCGTCAGGTGGAGTGGTTGGAGGAGAAACACAGGCTGCAGGAGCGAGAAGCTGCGCTGCAGCACAAGTACTCTCAGGTCAAAGAGAAACTGCAGAGGGCAGCGGCGGCCCAGAAGAAGGTACGGCTGCTCCCTACCATCATTTCAGCAGATCGTCAAAATGCATCACAACACTCTCAAAGAGCTAAAGCGTGTGTGTGTGTGTGTGTGTGTGTGTGTGTGTGTGTTGTGCAGAGGAAAACTCTGACGGAGCACAAAGAGAAGAGGCTGCAGGAGAAGATCCAGCTGTTGGAGGCCAAGATAGAGGAGCTGGAACTGACAGCTGCTGCAGCCAAGAAGTAAACTTCACATCTGTCATTTTATGACCATGAGTTAACATGTTGGGATGTGTATCGTTAAGATTTTAACGGTACTACTACTCTTACCATAGGAGCTTATCAATCCTGAAGTCTTTAATCATTTTAGCCCTGTTTAACACCGGGTTTTCGTACCCATTCCTAGTAAAATTATATTCTTGTAGAGAATAATCAAAGAACTTAAAAGTTCTGTTGTAGTCAAAGTGGATCTTTTTGTCCTCATACTATTACACATTATCCATCCACACAAGATGAATGTTGATGCTAGAAGGTGTACAGTGGTCTAATTTCAAACTCTTCCCCTCTGTCCAGACGCTCCTCTTTCTCAGAGGAGCAGGCTCAGCTCAGCAGACGGTTGAAGGAGCTGCAGCGACGACACAACGAGTTTCGGCGTCTCCTGTTGGGCGGCCAGGGTCCCTACAGTGCCGGCCCCGCCTTCTTGACCTCCTCGCAGACCCCCTTCCTCCTCCTCGGGGCCGAAGGACCGTTATCCAACATACCAGTAAGTATAACTAGCATCAGCCTTTAACCTGTAGCTGCCAGAAACAGCTACAGGTTAAAAAAAGAAAAAAAGAAAAAAAGAAGAGGGTGTAGACCAGTTTATACACCCACAGGAAATAGACCAGAATGCTATGCAGCTCAAGTTGTGTTTTGAGGAAATGAAGTCTCTCACTCTCTTCACACTCCCTAGCTTGATACTATAAGCGCACACCTCTTCTGTGGGAGGTTGAAAGACATTCCTTTAAATGTCAAATCACAAACAAGCCCACGTGGCAGAGGTTGTCAGTTAATCTGAGCAGCTTACTACAGTCTTACCAACAAGTAACCAAAGGGCGGTTTATTTACCAACGTGTGAATAAACATACAGGAAGCATGATGCATGTGTGAAAGATGATGAACACACATGGTGTGTGTGTGTGTGTGTCCGCTGCAGGAGGAGCAGCATCAGAGGGAGCTGTCTCTGCTCCGACGGAGGCTGGAGGACCTGGAAAACGCCCAGCAGCAGCAGCTGGAGGAACTGGGAACTCTGGTGCAGAGGAGCCGGGACCCCACGCCCCAGCCTGACCTCTGACCTGTCCTGTCGGTCACGTCCCAAAACAAAATACAAGCATTATTTATTGCTGTATTTCCAAAGGAACCATGATGCCGCAGCACCTTGTTTTTAAATTGACGAGACGTCCTCAGGGTTTGACTTTGTATTGACATGTTTGTTGTTTACACACGTTTACTCTTAAGCCACTCTGGGGAAATGTTTTTATACATATTGATACACTACAAGCTGTGAATTGCACAATGTTTGTATAGACTGTTGATGTAAATTCCAACAAGTAAAATGATTTACAGATGGACTTTCTTTTTGATGTGATTGTGGAGTTATTGTCATGACGACAGGTGATGTGTGCGTCACTTCAGTTCGTGAAAAACTGTCCAGAATGTAGAAGTGTCAACAGACATTCTGACACGTAAGAAAACCCAGAGAAGGCATTTTATCATGAGGAGAAAAAAAACTCCCCACTGTCATGAATTCACTGCCATGATTAGCAGCTCCTTTTAGCTCCTCTGAAACAGTTCCTTAACTCAGTACCTCGGTCCTCTCACCATGTCATTCATTGTTCATTTAAATGAGTGGAAGGATGGTGGCTCAGTCCCAGGACCAGCTTTTTTGTCCATCAAACAAGTCTTTAACGTGATGTAGTTTCTCCGTCAGCTCAGTAGGGGCTCCGATTTGGCCCAGCTTCTCTTTGATCTGTAGAAAAGGCAAAAAGCACCCAAAAGAGAGACTTAGAAAGTTTACAGGCATGTTAAAAATCCACTTTTCCCTAGAATCTAGTCAAACGTCTGTCAGTGGCGTGAGATATATTCCAGACACACTTTTCAGTTGAGAGCATCTGTCTTAAACTTGAACACAAGACTCTAAACATGCAGCTCAACGAGCCCGTGCTGTGAAATGTTTCAGTTCATGGAAACAACCTGGGGATTCTTTGAGCTTGTTACATAAAACCTCTCCTTTATAAAGCAGTTTCATCTCCCCAGCAACTCTCTGCATTAGTCCTGTCATCTTAACATGACACCTGTTTAACAGATCGCTGCATTCTTAATTCAAGTTCAGCTCTCACTGTTTTGCTCCTAAGAAAAACCTTTGCAGTGAAAACAGGAAACAATAATGACATGAACTGAAATGAAAGGAAGCAAAGGGAAATCAGAGGGTTAAAAGTCTCATTTCCTCTACAAGCAGCGTCTCGTGTGAGTGTTAGTTTTACAAGTGTTGGCCCTTGTTGTCAACATGTCAGTCCAGGGAAACACCAAAAACAGCGTGGATAAAGCCAACACCAGAAACCACCTTATGACCCCACCTACTTCTTTTGACACCACTGATATGAATCATAAATAGAATCTGATCACAATGTCAGCCCGAGCAGAACTGACCTCTGTGAAGTATCTCTGAATGAACTTGTAGAGCTCTCTGAGGGCTGCAGCTTCGTTGAACTCGTTTTCATGTTTCTGAAATGAAAACCGTCATCCATTCATCTGCTGCTCATCGCATTGACACTTGTGAAGATTTTGGACTGAAATGGACGTTACCTTCGACTCCTCCTGCAGGAACTCCTGGAATTCTGAGTCTGTGATTGAAGACTGGTCTCTGATCTGCTTGTAGTAAGCCTTCACTTCCTGTTTGAACTTGGGAATGTCTTTGGCATAGAGGAGCTTGTTGGTTGGTGCATGCTGGAACAATGATATTCAAAATGTAGAGTGTAAATTATACGTCATTGATTCTGCTTTCATATATTATTAATTGTCTGTTCCATCTCCATCTCTGCCTACTCTTAACAAAGAGAAAAAAAAGAAAAACTGGACTTCCTGCACTTTCTCCTGCAATAAAACATTTTATGACCCTGACTTTACCTTGCCCAGCTGGGTCTCACTAAGAGAAAAGGAGTCCATGAAGGCCTGAGCGATGACGGACAGGCAACCGTCCAGATTTGGAGTCTTCTCAATGTCAAAAACAAACTGGGGGTTTTTCAGGATGTTGACCCAGAAGCGCAAAGGCAAACTGGTGACGTGGACGAAGGTTACCGGGGAAGAAAAACAGGCTGTTATTAGGCTTTGAACCTCAACAAACTTGCATCCACAGAGCTTTTGATGTCCCAGTTGTACCTGTTGGTCTTCCAGATGTGCAGGACATCTGGGTCGGCGATCTTCATGTCATCTGCCTGAGTGTCCAGGAAGTCGAAGAAGTATTTGACAGCCAGCGGGGCTCTGCTGTACGGCATGCCCCAGATGGATCTGAACAGGTTCTCCACGAATGAATGCACTGCCACCTGCAAGAGACAGAACAAGAAAACACATGTGCATGCAAGTAAGATTAAAAATGTCATGCTTCCTCTGCTGCAGGGGGTTAAAAAAAACAGGTAAGAGACAGATTGTTGTATCAGTTCTGCTAGTGTTAATGAGGCACTGCGCCTGGTTCCTCTTGCCTTGGTGGAGAGCAGCTTGGTCAGGTGCAGTTCCTTCAGTTTTAACTTCTTCCTCTGTGGGTTCTTTCCTTGGTCCTCTTCTACCGGATCGATCTGCAGAAAAGAACCATTAAACAATAGTTACATTAGCCAACGTTAGATCTGCTTGAATATTCAGTGATACGCACAAAACATAAAACACAAACTTACCAAGTGGAAGTATTTTCCAGAGAAGTTTGCATCGTCTAAAAAAGGAAACAAATGACAAAAATTTACAGTGATCTTTGACAGAAATAATTAGCTTCCTCTTTTGCCAACTAGCCTTTAGTTTGGTGGTTACAGATTAAAAAAGATGTGATATGCCATCTAAGTTAAAAAGTCATGTTGCTAGTGTTGAAGAATGGGATTTCCAGCTTCCCTTTCCAGCCTTCATGCTAAGCTACGACAATGCACAGACGTAAGAGTCGTATTGATCTTCTTATCCAACTCTTGTTCACAAAACTATTCCTTTAACTTTAAAGTAAACCGCTTTTTCCTCCTCTTACCCTTCAGACTTCCCTGCGGACTCAGAGGAGGGTGAGTTTTCCTAGAAAGCACTTTAATTGTCGCTCCATCAGGAACCTGCAGGAGTACGAACAGACCATCATACAGAAAGGTTAATATATGACATTCTCTGCAATTTCACAGCCTTGCTATGAAATGATATAACAGCATAAAATGAAAACAAACAATTGCACGACGCCTTCACGCTTCAGAAGGCTTCCATTTCCAAAATGGCTATATTATGTAAAATTTTACTTTTCACAGTTTTATTTTTATAGGTGTAGTTGTGGTAGATTTGTGGGTGACTGTGGTTTCCTTTTAGATACCGATACATTTTGCAGATTCAGGTGTGGCTGCTGCAAGAAAATGCCAGCTTTTCAGGAACTTAGAACTTCTTCACTTGACATTTGCTCCATTCTACTCGAGTTACAGGAGAAATTTCCCCAGAATTGAAGCGTTTCAAAGATTTCCTCAGACAGCAACACTTGTATGTATGTATTGTTTCTTGCTTGTGTAACAAAGTGTTTTTAAGATGCAATGGGGCTTTGTAAGACAGCCAACACAGTCCAGGCAATTACACAGCTCATGGGTCCATCTCTCCCAGGCTCTGACCGATTGTAGACACACAGCACAAATGCACTCTTTAATCGCATTAGGAAGCCATTAGAAACCACTCTTCTTCCAGTGTGTGTTACTCCTCGAGTGGACTGACTCAGTTCTGGAAATGATGCATCTAAATTTAACAGCAAAGTCACAGTAAAGAAAGTTTGTTCAGCACATTTATCTGTCTTATCTGTCTTTATCTGTCTCACACCTCACAGACCACCTGGGTCTATGACGGGTGTTTGTGTGTAGATTTTAAATGGCTACTTCTACTCGCTGCTATTTTAAGTCCTTCTCCGGTGAGATTAAAGCTAATTTTAAGCGATATTAAACTATTTGCAACAACGTGTATTTTGAATCCAGTTTCTGTCAAACAGTCAAATGATGCGATAAAAAACAGCTGTGTGCACGCTTCTTCCTGTAGGCGGAGACAGCAACAGTAATAGTCAAAGTGAGAACTGCCACAGCCTCGGCGCTGCCTCCCTGCCCTCATGTTGACTGCACTGTGGTTGTTTTGCTCTGCAGCATTTTAAGTGGGTGTGTTTCTGTTAAGTCACACCTCAGCAGCATTCTGTATTGGCCCACACAACACAAACGCCTGCCGACTTTCTGCATCTCTCCTCTTCCACCCACACAGCGTTTTCCTTTATTTTGGATTCTACCATCGCTCACCTTGTAGTGCTTGAGCGTTTTGAGCATCGTCACCTCCCCAATAACCTTTGAGCTCGCATCCACTTCCTCAAGAGGAACATATGATCCATCCTTCTCGTACTCTAGTGGGAAAATGAGACCAGAGTATGGTTAAACAGCGTGAAAAGTCTTTTTTTTAAATACATCAATCTTTGAAAATGTGTAGGAGGAAATAGAACATCTGTTGGGAACTCAGTCACGGATTAATACACATTTGATGCATCACCATGACGCTGAATGTGTGACTGGCATAATAAACTACAACTTGTGTTCACGGTAATGAAAGAACATGTCAACCAGTGCACCGTGAGGCTCAGTGAATGGGTTTATTGTTTTTTGGGTTTTATAGATAAGTTCAATGCAAATAACATTTTTGTGTTTTACAAACAAAAAGAGCCAAAAGGACAAAAAAATGAATACATGATTGACAGAGAATTATAAATAAAAACACACAAAATAGGGGGAAACAAGTTGCATAAAAATTCAATATGAAAAGATAAATTGTTTTCCAAAAATAATGTGCAGAAACACATTCTGTCAAACATCAACAAAGTATAAACTGGAGTTTCTCTAGTTTTAAGTGCTGTGTGACAATGATCAGTTTCTATCACCTGCACAAAAACATCTGATAGAGTTTGGAAAATAGATCAATCTGGCTTCATCTACAGAGACAAGGCTTGTTAGTAGGATCAGTTGATTGTTGGTTTTGAACAGATACTCACCGATACAAATGTCCTTGAGCAGGGTGTTGTAGGGGAAACCAAACTTGGCCTTAAAGGTGGACAGGATTTTCTCTTTGACCTGCTCTACTGAGTCACAGCTGAGAGCGCTGACCTCCAGAGGCTCGCTGACCTCTCCGCCACTGCCCACTGCAAACAGCACCTTCAGCTTCTGTAGACGATAGACAGCAAATACGATAACATGTCAGTTTTCTCCATCTTCAGTCTCCATCTCTTTTGCACGGCTAATGCACTCATAGCCTAATGGATGGAAATGAGCAGTGAAGTGAGATGGTGTTGTGATAAGATAAAGACGGTCTTGACTGCTGTGGGCTGACTGACTGGAATAGCACAGAGAAGGAAATGTGAAAGAAGACAGAACACTTAAGGATGTGACATTAGAAGTACTGCAGATAATTCAACAGATAAACCACAGTTGCAGGTTTGCGGTTTGAGTGTTAAAAACAGCAATTGGACATCATTTGCCAAACACTAAATAGCATATTTGCAGGTAGCAAGCAAGAAAAGTCCCATTAATATCTGGCTGTGCATTAGCAGCTGTTTGTCAAATTGCAAATGCATGTAGCTAGCTAACTGTCAAACATCTGATGCTGTGAAATACAAGACGTTTGAATTGCTGTTGCAGTTAGAATGATTCTGAAAATATTTAGAGAATATAAAGGTATAAAGTATTAAACTGAAAGCCCCTGAAAACTTGATTTGAAATCTTAAGTATTTCCCTATAACTTAAATATTTGTGACTAAATAAGCAACAATCAATGTTAGAATTCGAACTTCATCAGTACTGTGGTTGCGTGATTTAATCAGATTTGGTTGATAGTGGCCTGGCAACATCAGATGCCACATCAGATACTCAGATACAGATCAAATGTTGCTAACTTTCTGTAAATTTGATGACGGAAGTACAAATTCAAGTTCTGCTTCAGTTTCAGGTCTGTTTGCATGTAAACTCATGTTTGGCTCTCTACCATTTTCCTGCTCTATCAGTTTAAATTATATTTAAATGCTTTATAATAAATAGTGTCCATCACTTATAGAGATGCTTGTTTATCACAAGTGCACATACTGTAAGTGCAAAAATACTGTATGTCATCTTCCATCTAATACTTTAGATGCTTTTTCTCTCATGTATTGTCTTTTATCATTCCAAGTTATTTTTAAAGCAAAAATTGAAAGAAATAATTGTTAGATGCAGCCCTAAAAATGACATTTTGTTTTTCAGATGTTCCTCAAAACTTTGTTTATTTTCTTGGGAATTACTGGATAATATTTTCAGGCCGCTAAAAATGACCACTTGACTGAATCAACTTTTTGGTTGATTTGTTCATAACCCACAGACATGTACTATCTTCAGCGATGGGTCACAAGTATACAATGCTTAATTTTAAGAGGTCACAAGCCCAAAAGGTTGAGAACCACTGATTTAATAGATTTTAGAGTTTCCAACATGTTGTCATTTAAACCCGTTATCCATTTGTCTCATCTTAACATGTGAATTTGTTTTTTCTTCATGTATTTTTGCACTTCCTTTCCATGCTAATATTATCCAATATAGAAAATAACCAAGATTAAAATACCCATGTCTGCATCTAGATGAACACCTCTATCTAGCTCTGAGAAGTAGGGCGTGTTCAAAGACAGCTTGTTCTGACAGTATGTGAATTAGGAGTTTTTGTCAAGAGTCTGACTGTGAGTAGCTGCTTCCTTAAACAAGTTCAGCCACAGCTTCAGATCTGATGTATTTTAGCGTTTCTCTTCACCAGAAGCAGCACGTTGCTGTAAATCAAAGAGTAAATGAACTCTTTCATTCTGCTATTGGCTCAAACATCTAAGGGGACATAGAACATTTGATTATTTCAATTTGACAAAATATTTTCTTTCACTCTTGAGGGCATCTTCATGTTCCAAGAATAACTTATTGATAAACCAATCTTCCTATCACCATATTGAACACATCCCTTATTGCTGTAACCAAACACCTTTCACTCTCATTCTTAGTCTTAATTTTTGGCAGCGAGCAGATTTTTCCTGCCAGTGGGAAGGGATGGTACAGTTTTTCAGTTTCACTTGTGTTACCAAGGTCATTGAAACAAGTTCAAAAATAGAAGCCATAATAGGCCTGTTGTTAACTCTCCATGAATAAAGTGAATTGACCTCAACAAAAATCATGCTTTATCAATGTTTAATTAAGCAATGGTTTTAGTGAACTAATATCCACTTTTTGTCAGTGTGTTTCAGGAAGTATTTCAGAACTTCTCTTCTGTGCAACGTCCAGGAAATCACTTGTCAAGGCCATGTCAAGCTGTTTGAAGCTGTGCTGCTTTGCATGTTTCATAAAGAGGGCATTAATATACATGAGAGGAGGAAGTGGTTCAGCACCAACTGCTGTGCACTGACAAGCCATCTCCACACTCTCAATGTGGCAGACAACTTTTACACACTCAAAGGATGTGGTCTCAGCAAGATAGGTCTTTACCTTCATATTAAAATTAATTAGCTGCTATGTTGTACACAGGTGAAACCGACTGCCTGATGAGGTCAAATGTGCCTCAGTTGTAGCTGCTTTCTCCTGTGTCTTTGCTTGACTTGTTTCTCTGATGCACTTTTATGTGCTATATAAATAAACAGGGTTCATACAAAGTCTTGAATCAAAGTTTGGAAAAATGCTTATGTTATGTTATGTTTTCAAGGTTGGGAATATGCTTGAAAAATGCTTGATTTTCAACATAATCTGGTGTTTCATCATCTACACAGTCACTCATGTAAAGTTAAAATCCTTTTAGATTTGAAATCCCATCGCCATATTCGTTTGTTGACTCCTGGCATTTACAGTAACATTTGAAAGCTTTGACAGCCTGGAAATCTTTGCTTTAGGTTCCTTGGAAGTGCTTGAATTTTACTCTTAAAAAGCTGTAGGAACCCTGAATAAAGCTGCCTTTCCTAAAATTCAGATGAGTGAAAAGAAAATCTGATCCACAATTTGGAAATGCAATATCATAAAGTGTGTGTGTTGGAAGACCGTAGCTGCTGTGTAAGTAAGTAAGTAAGTAAGTTTTTTGCTTTCCAAACAGACCAAAAACAGAACCAAGAACTGTGAAATGGGTTAGTGATTACTTTCATTTCTACAAGCAAACTGAACCTGTAACTTACTCAAATGTACCATGCATAGTTTGGTTGTTATTGTGGAGTAAACAAACCACCAGACACGAAATGACCTCTTATTTGGACTCATGTAATCCGCTCAAGTGTGCAAATGTGCTAAGATGTAAGAAGAGTGTGTGTGTGTGTGTGTGTGTGTGTGTACCAGGGAGCTGAAGTCTTGAGCCTGCCACAGCAGCCAGTCCTCGCTGAGTGTGTACAGAGCTTTCTCAGTCACACAGTCCACCGGTCCTTTTGCAGTCTGCTGCGTGAGAGCGCTCACCATCAAGAACAGGTGCTGCCCAACGCTTTCCTGCACAAAATCAGAAACAGGAACTCAGTTGGTCAAATGAGGCACAGAAGCCACGGAAACTTTCGGCCCGAGTGGGGGAAGTTTAGCTTGTGACATTTCTGTATTTGGGTCGAGATGGTTTATACCACCCAGTAACAAAGGAGGCAACGCTTGTAGGCCAGAATTGGGCATTGCTGCTGCAAGAATTTAGTGACGACACACACTTATGAACAAAAATAAGTTTGCATGCATGGTACACAATGTAACAGAGATGAGAAAAAACACTGAACTGTGAAGCACACAGAAAAAATATTTATTTATTAACCGGCGTAACCGTGGTACTGTTTCCTTTAGATGAAGCTGTTTTTAGGTACATGGTCAGATGAGGTTTAAAGTGAATAGAATGTGGTTTATCAAACAATGGCTTAACGGATGACTGTGACGTCAATGGCTAGTTACCAATTTTTTACAGAGAAATACACAAACAAGATCTCAATAACCAAATGTCAAGCACAGGACAAAAATACATACCATATTTGAAAGGCACCAAGCCAGTTCCTAGTTCATGCTTGCTTACGTCAACATATTATTTTGACTGACGGAAACATGAGACAAAAGCAAAGACAAGACTAAGAGTCTACAGCCATGATGGTAGCTCTGTGAGGCTGTACTTAGGCACAGTGGTGCTTCAAGTTAAATGCTAACGTCAGCAGGCTAACATTTGCTAATTAGTACTAAACACAAAAGTACAGCTGAGGCCGAGGGGGATGTCATTAGTTTGCAGGGGAACATGAATGCCTGTATCAACATTTTTAAATTTCAAGGCAAACCTTCCAGTAGACATTGAGATATTTAACTGTATACTTGAAAACCAAAGTCGTTAGGATTCATCCTCTGGTCAAGATTTTATGGCAACACTTGCAATAATTGATATATTTGCGTCAGCCATGGCCTTCTGTACAGCCTCGCTACTGGCTTAACTTTTCCTTTCAGTTTTATAGAACAGCAAAGACTAAAAGAGACGCAAGATCAACTGACCCGGAGGAAGCCATAAAGGCAGATGGACATCCAGTTGGTCAGCAGTTTCTCAACAGTGGACTCGGTGCGTCGTAGCAGCAGTTTGGGCTGAGCGTTGCTGCTCTGCTGCATGAGAGCCCTCAGCAGGGCCTCCATCACCTCTGTCAGGTACGACAGGTTGTTGTGGAGCGCTACGGTCAGTAAGGACGCCAGCGTACACCTGGAAGAGAGTAGGTAAAGGTGAGGAGACACAAGTAGGCAAGATCAGGGTACAGGACGCAAGTTCAAACAATACAAGGTAGAGAAAGTAGAAAAAAAGAAAACAAAAATATTGTGCAACAGGATAACTGAATGGATGAACAGGTAAGAGTACGAAGAGCAATATAGAAGAGAACAAACAATTTAACCGATTAGTCAACAACTATTTTAAAATGAAATTCTTTCAGTTATTTTTCAAACAAATAGGCCCAGACAATAAATTGAACATCTTTGGATTTTGGACAAAACAAGGAAATGTAACAGCATTTTTTCACATAAAAAAAACCCCAGATTCATTGAAAAAATAATCAGCAGATTAATCGATAATTACTTTGCAGCCCTAACTGACTCGAGTAAGCAACTGAGAAGAAAACAACTCGAATCATAAAAAGACCCACTGATGAAAATGAAGGTGGAGAAAATTGGATAAGAGACAATGATTGGAACAACAACAACAACAACAACAACGACAATAATAGAAGAGCTGTATAGAAAACTAAGCTAAAAGAATAGTCAAAATGAAAATAATACTACCTAATAATACCTCAGACATCTGCTGTGTCATACAATCACACACAGTAAAACAGCACAAACTGACTTGTCTTGGACGGTGAAGCTCTTCTGCTCCTCCAGAGCGTGCACCATAGACGTGAGGAAAAGCTGGTCCTGGATCAGCCGGGACAACCCCTGGCAACCCTCATCGAGCGGAACCGTCACCGCGTCCTGGTTTTTCAGGTCAGATACAAACAAGCATCACTGACAAGAGTTTCAAAGTGCTGCCAACAACCGTAACAGCTGGTGTCAAACATTACCTGAGCAATGTCTTTGATACACAAGGTCATCAAAGATTCACTCTGAAAAAACAACAACAAAAAGGATAGCTGTGTTAATCTGGCAATGATGACGGTGTTCTATTTGATATACAGCCTTGGTTTGTCAAGTATGAACATTGGCTTTCTTTCCAGTTCAACTGTACCTGAGGAAAAAAGATCCTGGAGGCAAAGTGCTTGTAGTCCAGGAAAGGAATCGCTCCAACATTTTCCATCAGGTCGGCTTTCTCTGTCTGCAGATCAACAAAACCTGTGGAGAACAGCTGCTTTACCATCATTGTCTCCAGAATGTCCTTAGTGTTAAGCATCCGTTTGCAGGACACAAATAAAAAGAGTATGAATGTGAAAATTGGTGACTAGTGACACCTCTGCAAACCCACTACCAATGAGGCCTTGCATGAGTGTGTGTGTATTACATTTATCTTTAACATCTAATACTTGTTGAAAGATTTGACTAAAAACCACAAATATCAACCTCATGGAAGCACTAGAAGGAAAGTCAGAGGATCACCAAGTCAGTAGGATTCATCCGTTGGGGACCATGAGTGTCTGTATAAAATGTAATGGAAATCCGATATTTCAGTTTGGACTTAAATTGTGTACTGTTCCCTACTCATCGAAGGGGATTATCATGGCCTTGATTAGTGCTGAGTTATAGTTTGATTCAGATACCAAACTGACACCCAATAACACGATTGGATAAACAGGTACGAAAAAATTAACATGTTTATCTATAAATCACCCAAACGGAAAACTGCTGTAGCGTTGGAAAACAGGTGCCTGCATTGGTTTGTGCCTTCTGCTTGAATTTGCCACATTTTGGCAAAAATTTGAATTTGATCCTTTCTTCCACTGGTTATTATAGAAATCCATTGTAACCCACATGACTCCAAGCTGGCCCCAGCCACTGTTCTCCAGCAAACACAAAAGCTAAAAAACTACAGTGGAATTTGTGCTCAGTACTCAATATATAGGTTTTTACATTACGGCTATAGCTACTACAGATGCATTGTAAAATGAGTGACCTTGTCTAATATCATTCCTGATGTCAAGCTCCAGGTCTTCCAAAAGCTTGTTCATCTTAGCAGCGAGCTTCTTCTGTTTGCTTCGATAGACGATCACCACCACTGAAAGACAAAACCAAGCAGATAGAGATTTAATGTCGCAAACTAAAATAGAAAATGGTCTGGTGGCTGAGGCTGGTGGTGGACCAAAATGGGTCCAATCACTTAACCCTACTTTGTGTACTTACCAACAATAATGCAGGGAATCAACAGAATGACAACCAGCATCAGAAAGAACAGATATGTTAAAGATCCCATGTCCAGTGTTACTGTCTTGGCTCCATACTTTATCTGTAAAAAAGCAATAATCACGCTCTATATGAAGAGAACTTTACAGAACACAAAACCATTTTTACTACTTTGAAAAAAGGGAACTTTTAGTAACTATAATGTACTTCTGAGGAATTTGGACATATTTGGTACTACATTGCACTGTTGTAACTGCTATCACAATAAAATGTGCATTATACTATAGCATTATATAGCTGTGTAGTGACTGAAAGATTTACCTTTGCCTGCTGAAATGTAGGGTTGAGTGTCCCTTGAATCACACAGACAAAAAAGTCAGTTCCTTTACTGGTTTCTTTGGTTTGTTGCATGATGCAGGCGTATGGTGTTCCTTTCTGAACACCCCACACTGTCATCTCTGCTGGGGTCATCTCCAGTTTGTCTGCCTTTTTCTAAATTAACAGCATAAACAAATGAGGACCTTTTGTGTGTGCATGGCCTCAATTTGTACTGAAGAAATATGCATTACCTCTATGGTAATGCGGACATCGTCCCCCGTCCTCGTGGATGTGAAGCTAGTGAACTCTGGTTCTGGATTGTAGGTTATTGTTGTGGAGCAGGACAAGGTTTCATTGGCTACTTTCAGAAACACTCTGCTTGTAAAATTCCCTTCAGCATCTCCAGCTGCAGGTGTGTCATAGGTGAGATTCTGCAGGGACATAATGTGACAATGACATTCTTCACTCTACATGTGTGTGTATGTGTACAGACACGTGTGACTATAATGTAATGTACTAATGTTACATGACACAAGGCTAGGAGAGTACATGGGATGATGTAGCATTCCAGGTTTAATGTACTATAACTTGGCATGTTGTGATGTAGTGTTACAAAGCACTGTAATGCAGCGTGATAATCAATGCGTGTCGGCAAAGCCACCTGATAGTTGCCATTTCTGGGAAGTCTGACTTCCTCCAGGGCGTGGCTGTGCATGACCTGTTCCACAAACTCCATTTGGGATCCCACAAGTGTGACGCTCCTCATCCCACTACAGGACACAGAGCACAGCAGCCAACAAGAGAAGAGGACAATGAATCCAGATTCAATACCAGAGAAAGCATTTTCTTATCTTGATAGACTGATATGATGGTATGATGCAATGTTAATAACAGTGAAGGACTGTGACTTCTTCAGCATGGTGCTACCAACAATGACCACTTCCAAAATGTACAGTGACAAGCCACAGAAGACCATACAATAACATGAAGTTTCAGGGTCACCTCTTTATTATTACATAATGGTGACAAATGAATACCTATGGCCCTGTGATTCTTTTTTTTATGTGCATGTTTTGGCTATATGTACATGAATTGTTATAAAACTCTAAAGTATCTGTGTCTGTTCACCGTTGCTTGTTAAGCAGAAAAAAGCAGAAATGACTTTCAGTTGCTGGAACTAAAAAGGGAAATGATTCATTGGTGTAAGATATCGCATTTGGAAATAGCCGTCTTTCCCCATAAGATGACCCTTTACCAGTAACTTACATTGTTTTCTAAAATAAGTCTATATTGAAGTTAGTGACAAAGCACCGGCGGCAGATCCCCCAAAAATCCTACTGGAGATTTCACTGCTGTCCAGTGTTGACGGTGCTGTCTAGAGAATTTGTAATGCCAAAGTATCAAATTACATTGTCTGTTTTTTTCAAATTAAGACCACATTTCTTGTGAGCCCGTGTTGCCTCATGATGCCTCTTTATTGAAAGAGAGCAGCAGAAGCTAAACCCAGTGCTGCTTTTGTCTGTTCATAATCATTATCCCACTGTCTCTGTAACAACCAGGTTATAATTTATTGATGGCCACATTCACTGTCTGCATGACCTGCTGAAAGAGGCTTTTCTTGTTCCGGCTCTAATGGAGCAACACTCTGCTAATGACTGTAGTACTTTTAAAGCCCCACCACTTAACTAGACCTGCTAAACATTTTAAATAATGTGAGAAAGAAGTTGCCATGATAAACAGAAGTTAATAGAAAGCGTATCTTCTTTCACAGATACATAAGCAGTGTGTGATGTTCAGTAAATGAAGCCCACTCTCTTTGATTTGGAAACTGACACATCTTCTGCCAAAAAGTAGAAAACTATGGAAAGAAATTAAAGAGGAGCTTGTGTTGCATTTAGGCCCACTTTGCTTTATTTTGGCTACAATCCCGGAGATTTAGCACCAACATGAAATAATATGGAGAAATGGGTGAACCGCATGGAATTAAAGACAGCTCATCTTCAATTAAAAACATATCTTCTTGGCAAAATGGAGTCTTATGACAACCTAACCAAAGTCTTAAAAATAATAAATGTACAAAACAAAATCTTTCTTTTACTTACTTTCTTGTTAATATGTCTAAATAAATATATTGTAAATGTCAAATCAAATTATCTATGAGCTTATTTGGTAGATGTCTTCCTGTTGCTATGCATTATAATTTCTTCTTCTTCTTTTGCCCTATTACTAGTTTTGAATCTTTTGTTTCATCTAGTACTTGATTTGTTCTCCTTGTATATTTTTTATTGTTTATTATTATTATTGTTAAGGTGTCAAATTATAAATATATTGCAGAAATTATTTTTTTTCATGTCATCAACAGTAATAAATTATTCTTGGACAGACGTTGACCCAGGCATACCTAAACCAGGTGCTGTTGGGTGCTATGTGGGTGCAGGATGGTGATGACCGGTAGGTGATTGTAGCGTTGCCATGGCAACTACCATCTGGGAGGAGAACACATACTTTGACCACACCTTTGTTGTCGGCACTGGGAATGTGGAACGTCAGATTCACACCAGTGTTGTTCCATACAGGAGATCTGACCCGAGCGCACAAGATGACACACGGAGAGAAACCAGTTAGACTAACAGACATCAAAACTCACTGTTTAACACAGGGAACTTGTTGAGAACGTCATAACAACAATACACAGTCAGAAGCATAGAAGCAAAATCTGCCTCAACATAATACGATTTAAACTCACCAGGATGGTGTTTCATAACTTATGCTCAACACATCCGAAGGTAATTCTACTGCAAGTATAAAATATCTAAACTGGAACATGAGTAATTGTAATTCCTCAGTGCCTAAAGTAGAAGCGCACTCGGCTTTAGTTTCAAGTTGATGACCAGATACCAAAAGATTCGTCTGAGCAGCGATGCTGGCGAGCTTTATACTTTTAAAAGGGAAATTCCACACATTTTAATTTTGAG